>JAHZNC010000160.1:0-11480 GCA_027744095.1 Zhuqinia jingwanae
GCCATTTTTTTATACTTCATATATATTATGCTACTACACTTTCATGGTGTATATAGAAAAATAAATGTCGAGGAATACATTTACAAAACAGTACTCATCGACTTTTTCGGATAATATACATAACATAACCCATATCTTTTTAAGTAATAAAGATGGATGGAAAAAATGTGAAGTGAAAAGTAAAGTAGTAAAGACAAGCAGAGAGAGAGAGAGAACAGCAGATTCGCATTACAACATCAAGTGTAAAATGAATAATATCATCACTAGTTTCTGTTCTCTTTCTCCGTCTCTATCCATGAATAAAATTCACGAAATATAACAGACACACAAAAATGCAACGTAGTAATTTGTATTTATGCTGTGATGTATTGTTATTACTACCATGAGTACATGATTTGCAATAGTACGAGAACCAATGATCAATTCAATATATATATGAAGAGTTTAAATTTTTAGTTTTCATTTATTATTCTTATTATTATTATTTGATTTTATTATCATTTCACTGTATCTGGCCATTGTCTTGCACCAATGCTGGAAAAAAACCTTGATTTTTTCCTTTATGAATAAATAAAACCTCAATTTTTTTTTGAATTCCCAGTAAAAAAAGAAAGAATAAAAAACAGTGAAAAGTTGGACGCTGCAAAACAACTCAAAAATAGCGCATAATAATATTAGAGTAAAAAAGAAGCAGTGAAAAAAACAATGAATTTCGTATGAGAACGTAACGTACATATGAGTGCATATACATAACACATACATACGTCGATATATGTGTAAACCCAAAACCTATTCAGACAAACCATGTCAATCAAGTGTAATTCTCTTAACGTATGTACACGTCTTTCAACATTTTCGCACTTTGTTATACACACGTCAATCTTTTTTACCATAGTTTTCTTCATTGTATGTTTTTTTGTACAAGAGGGAGAGGAAAAAAGATGACGATAAACTCCCTTTTTTTTAAACATAATATTGCTGGTGCAATATTATACGTTACGTGTGGATAATACCGTTGTTATTTTTGAATGAAACTGTAGAGTGTGTAGAGGATTTTTGCTTTCTTTTACAGTCTTAAGCCAGTATTTTTGCTTGCAACACTACTAATCCTCCAGAATTGTATAGTGTTCTCTAGAGACACTTGGAGAAAATCAGTAGTGGTTTAGGGGTTTAGCGTCTCTTTTCTCTCCCGTGATCTCCGATCAACAAAATTTATCTTGTTTTAAGGCTAACGTTTGTAGTGTGTGCATATAACCTTAAATGTGTATAGGTAGTTAGATAAGCCTTAATTCGTTGGGATGTACTTACTTACAGATATATGGTAACCCTAAGCATTTGCAAATTCATGTGTAGTACTTACACCTTGCCGATATGAATGTACTTGACTCTCTCTCTCTCTCTCTCTCTTCTTTAAGAGTGAATGTACTGTGATGAAAAAAATGGTGGTATTATTGTGGGATTATGTACGGTCTACCACAATTGAAAATTCCTTTTGTTTCCTCGCATTCCTCACGGCCCGGAGATAGTTTCCTTTCTTCTTCCACTTTCATTTTCAGTATTTTCATATCTCCTGCTGCTCTCAGCTTTTTGCCTCCTCTCTTCGTGGAAAACTTGGAGAATAGACCTGCTATTAACTAGCTTAAAGCCTTGTATATGTACTTCTCTTCATGAACAACATAACAAAGTGTAGTTTTCTGACAATAAAGTGCCCTGCACTTATTCATCTCTGCTGCTCTGTATGCAAATTGTTGTATTACAGCAGATTTTTTTTTGTGTTTGTTGTCAGGCTCTCATATTTTAGGCGCACTTATACATGCGTAGGTGTATATGATGCATTCCCCGGATTTATTCATTCATTTGATATCATTGATAACAAACTCTCAAGTTTTACTATATGCCTTCACAAATAAACTAAATTAAGAATATTAAAATGGTTATTGGATTACCACGAAAAAACAAGGAAAAACACATGAGTTTTATTTTGTTAACAAAGGGGATATGTGTGAACTGTGGAGGTTAAAAGAAATGAACAAGTATATTAAGCTCACCTTTCCCATGAATTCCATTCATAACCACTCTACATGTAGCGGTTTTGAAAGGAAAATTTCATTCTAGCAAATAAATTAGAAATCCGTCTATGGAAAAATATATGCATACATACCTCTAACTAGTATTAGATCGCATCGGAATGAAAACAACTTATTTACTGACGTATTCAGTGTATGTACATATGTAGATAGGTAAGCAAGCCAATAATTATAATTTCAACAGCTACTCATTTTGCTGACAGTGATTTTGTTCTGTATTTACAAAAAATCGACAACTAAAAAACAACAGTCACAGAAACACAGGAACATAAACCCTTTCTATTGTATGTATATCTTTGCATACATTTGGTATACATATTTAACTTCCGGAAAAACCTATAAGCAATTTGCTTAAAATTTACTTTTCTGTCCTTCCTTCCTGTTATTCAAGATGAGGACACGTCAAATACGCATATTTTTTGCTTACTGCTGGCTCAGACGAACATTTTGGGTCTCAAACTCAGTAATATATTAGCAATATAGTTTTGAATAGACCATATATTATACATTAGACACAAAACACAAACCTATCGTCTAGAGCTAGACGTTGAATTTTAGCTGATTATCTGGATTCAGCATTGGCATGCATCATTTGTCATATAGGCAATAATGATAGGGAAACGAGAAACAAATAAATAATAAAAACGGATCTTGTTTGAAGTTTCTCTAAACATGATTTATTTTTCTGCGTCTACTACCTGATATCATCCATATATTTATAATAATAATATGTCAAAAAGAATGTTCACAGCAGAACAGTAATGTTCGTTTTTTTTACTACTGTAGTTGTATAGAAATGTTATGATAACATGGATGTTATAAATCCAACTATGGTGATGTAAAATGACTGGTGACATTCTTAAGTAGAGAAAGCAAATATGAGCACCAGTATCTGTATATGTTATGTGTGTAGTCAAGGAAAAAAACACAAGAAATACTAGAGTTTAGTCTTTAGCTTGGCACAAATATAGAGAGTTGTGTTGTAGTAGCAGTAATAGTGTCACGCTGCCATGCTTATTGATGATACATGGTTATCATAATGCACACTGAAAAAGGAAATGTGTACGATAATACACAAAAAGTGTCAGGAGTGGAAAAGGCTGCTTCTTCTTCTTCATCATCTTTTTTTTGTGAGGACGACAAAGTTGAAATTTTTTAGAAGAAAAAGGGAGAAAAAAGTAAAAGACATGGGAAACAGTAAAAGGTTGGAAACATGATTTCTCAATATTTATTCACACACGAATAATTCACTGACAATGAAGTAGTGAGAAACATTACCGTCTTCATCTTGCTCCCTTGTACAAAAATTATACATTTTCATGCATATTCACAACACGCATAAAAGATATTGAATATTCAGTCTATTATATTGAATAGACCAGAGAGTTCAAATAGCTATGTATGTGTGTATTTTTTTTAGAAAGTCATACATTTGCATTTTTGTGTTTGCTACAAAAAAAAGCTAACCATTTCAAGATTATGATGTCGTTCGTTAGGTAATATAACACTTCGTGGGACTCTCGCCCGAAAAAAAAAGTCAATGAAATGGCACCAGATTTTTGGAGCGGGTGTGTGTATCTGTCTGCGAATACTTATTTGATGCACTAACTGTTATATCACTGCCGTTTTCTTCTTCTTCTTCTCTCCTTATGTACACATCACAAAATCTGCACATCTGTGTATAAATGTAGCAAAAAAGAGCAGAAGAGTATTATCCATCGTCGTCGTTGTATTTTCTGTTCTTCTCGCCATTCACGTATTATAATCGTGATAGAAGATACTGTATATGTATATTATGCAAAAAAGCAAGTTTCTCCCTCACCGCACCACACCATATCACATCACATCACAGAGAACCTATCAGCAAAAACCAAGAATATTATACTATCAAGTATTAAGTTATGTATGTATGTATGTATGCAAGTACCGCACAGAGTCACCCTTGTTGTAGTAGTACGTGTTGTGTCTCTGTGTGTTTTTTGTGTGTNCACAGAGTCACCCTTGTTGTGTTGTAGTACGTGTTGTGTCTCTGTGTGTTTTTTGTGTGTATTTACAACATCATGAAGTTTTGAATTATAAAATTATGTGTATTTTAAGCATTTCTTTCGGATGCGATGTGTGATCTACTTTTTTTCTTCTATTTAACGGAGAGAAGCAGAGAATATATCAATACTACAGCCAATGCTGAAATAATGATGTTGTTTTGAAAATTTAATAGTAGTGTTACAAGAAACAGTCTTATATTTCCCTACAGGACATTTTATCTCTCTAGATATACTTTTACAAGGTACAATGATATGATATAGTGCTTGTGCGCGTGTATGTATGTGTGCACACAACAGATTGAACAACTTATTGTATGGGCATAAAAAAATAATGTTTATCAAGACATTTTTTTCACATGAATATCTAGATATATGCATAAAATGATGATACATGGGCATTTCTTCGAAGGAATTTGAATTACAGATGTAGTTTCACAGAGACTGATCAAATTTCATGTCCTAAATACCATTATATTTTTGTTAAAAAGCTGTAAAAGATTATATGGAAAGATGACACGATTATTCAGTGTGTTATTTCCCTTTCAGAAAGAAGAAGAAAATAACTTCATTATCGAGGATGGATGTGTGTGCGTGTGTGAGTGTGTTGTCCTATGTGACTTATATTTATGATATAGCTGCTTTTTCTGAAACCTAAAATCAATTTCTTTTCAAATCAGAACTTGCCTCTTTATGTGATTAGACTTTAGACATGGCAAGAATAAGACGCACGTTTCAACGACGTGCAATAATAGCATGATGAACAAACGTTAACAACATGAACATGTTTTGTTTTGAATATGTGCATACCTACTACTATGCATACAACCCATTAAATTTTATACAAGTAGTATATGCTTGTCCAAAAGATTGATTAAAAAATAGATGAGGACGTGTAAGTGGGATAAAAATGAATTATCCTCTTAAATTACTACAACAACGATCTCAATTTGTCAATCTTGTATATGAGCCAGTAGTGATTCATTATTTTGTTAAGTTGAGTTGAGTTCCTACATATTTTTTTAGAGCAACAGTATTTTTTGGGTGATGATAATGTTGTTGATGATTATGTTGGGACAGAAGATAGATGTGCATTGAGAATAGGGGTAACAAAGTAGGTGAACAAAAAAGGACGCGTTTCCAGAACAATGGGCTGAGCTTCTGTGTATGTATATGTTTGTGTTGTGTAGTAGCAGATTCTTTGCTCCACATGCTGAGAAACTAATAATAATCCATCATAACATAAACCCGTCATGCATGCAATGTTTTATAAGAACTCTCATAATAATAATAATAATAATAATAATATTTTCATAGTTGTTTCCGTTCTCCCTTTTGACAAGTTTTATACAGTAGGAGAGAGAAGGTTTTTGAAATTAAATGAAGTTGTTGCAGGATAAAATCAGCCCGAAAAAAGCTGGAAGGTTTAATAAGTATGGAAAATCTTCACCTTCCTATGCTCTTCCTTTTGTGTACTACCTACATAGTAATAATGATGACCTGTGTATTTAATATGTATTTAAAGTTGCCGACACGCTTTGCTGCTTTTGTAACATTAAAATAATGTTTACTGGTTGTATAAAATAAACCGAGAGAAACAAGTGCAGTGCTTATTTATTTCCTTTCCCTCAGAAGAAACCTCTTCTCTAACGAAACTGCTTGATGCGCCGTGAGAGTGGATAAAAAGAAAGTGAATATGAATGATCTAGTTTTACCTGAGTAAAATGATTTTCAGTTGTGCCAGCTAAAAAAAAAGAAAATTTATTTTGCTCTTATTATTAATTTTATCAGCTTTGAACCAAAACACAAGCCGAAAATTTTCCACCTTCGATAATAGACTAGCTGTATAACAATGGTGATATAAATATATATGTACATACACACATTCATGCATCATTTTTTATCATAGATATTTTGTAGTAAATATAGTAGCAGAGAATAAGTACATGTACATAAGTAGTAATCAAAATAATAGTAATAATAAAAAGTAAAAGAAAAGAAGAGAAAATGCATGTGTACAATTTACTGGCATTCACGAAAACTTTATGTATTTACCTTCTTCAAAACTTACTTTGGTTGGACTCAATTCCTCTCTTTTATTTAACTCATTTTTCTTTAGAAATCTTTTATGGAGGGAATGTAGCAGCTTCTACTAGTACTACCAGAAACCATGCTTATGCCAGTGGTAGTTTATGCACAGTATTTATTATAGTCGGGCAGAATTTCCACTGTCTTTTACCATCGTGCTTTTGCATGCATGCATCACTGCTTATCTTTCATAAAGCACAAAGGTTGATGGAGTAAACAAGGAAATTGAGTAGGTGCTTTATAATAAGACTTGCCAGTAAATAAATAGAACGAGTTGTTCTTCTCCTTCTCTTGTACAGGAGGAATGAAAAAGAACCACTTTATAAAATTTATTCACTTAGCTATGGTCCTGTCTCACTGGCGATATAAAACTAAAAAGCAAGGAATCATCTACAACTGCCTATCTATATATATATGTCGCTGTCACTACGACTTTTACATCCTTTTAATACACACGTGCTTAGTTAAATAAATGTTTTATATCTTTATATTACACTTAAATAAATACATACCTACATACATAATAGTAATAGGTAAATAGTTTACATAAAAAGTAGTGTCTCACTATTAAGAAGTTATGTAAATTTACATTCACATAGTTTAGGGTTTGGTAAAACGAAAATCCCACAAAGTCATACATACGCATAATATGCATTACACTAGAGACACATACGCACAGTTGGATGGAGACAACTGAGTGAAGTATCAATATTGAACAGACATTCACCCGTGAGTGAAAAGAAAATCCCACAAAGTCATACATACGCATAATATGCATTACACTAGAGACACATACGCACAGTTGGATGGAGACAACTGAGTGAAGTATCAATATTGAACAGACATTCACCCGTGAGTGTGTGTTCTCGTATGATTATGAATTTAGACAAATTATCTTCCAGAGAAGGAAAGCATCATTGCTAAACTAAACATCATGCTGATGTGAGGACACACAATCAACAAGATATTTGCCTACTGATGCTTTTCCCAAAAGGCTACAATTTCCAGGGAAATTTATGCTTTTGTTTATTCACTACTTCTCCCTCCCGTTGAATTGCTCATCCTTTTTTTTTGGAACTTCTCGCAGAGTCAGGTAGGCATCATACAATTGGTAGGCATCATATTATATGAAGGAGGTCATACATACTTGATAATATAATGTGGTGATTATGATGTATGATGTGTGAAGTGTGTGAAAAGGATCTGAGATCAAAAGAAGGAAAATCAACGAACATTAATTAGAGTATGTGCTTTTGCACAAACATATACACACTCACACAAACAAGCAAACTTGACAACTTTAGGTAACTCCTTGTACAAAGCAATGGGATAGAAGTTCTCTCAAATATTGTATAACTGTTTGGTTTGGATGAATGAGTTATGTGTATACCAAGGAACTGAGTCGACTCAAGGGAAAAGTGTGGGAAAATTATATAACAGTTGAAGTATGTAGTATGTGAGCCAAAATAAGGTAATACTACATGTCGTCAACCCACGTTAGCTAACAAGTCTAATTTTAATTATATAAGTAAACGTTAGTACCATACTTTCTTTGCAAAGTTAAGCCACAGTTGTGGTGTTTGTTAGGAAACATACAACAATGGTACAAAATTCTACCAGCAGCATCATTATATTTACAACGAGTAATAATATGATCAACTATGTTTGTTTGTTGAACAGAACGTAGGTAGGTATTCATAAATAAATAATGATTAATACCTTATTCCATAGAAAATATTATTTGGTAAATCAAATACTAATCCCTAATAAATAAAATTCAGGGTAGACACAATTGTTGGTTGGCTTTATAACTTATTTTTGCTTTGTATATGGTTAATGCTATATTGAAAACTTTTTTTTTGGTCGATTGTTGCTATTCTTTTCTCTCTTCTTCTTCCTCCAGTAAACTTCCTGCTGCTTTATGAAACACTTCAAAGATAAATGTTAGCCTTAAGATCTCCCTCTCACACAGCTCATCATTATCTACAACAAGTACTTAATTTTTAGTAGTCATCATCATGATTGTCATCGGAAACGGCATAAAAGCATATATAGCACGCGGCTGGGGGTAAAAAAGCACAAATTGATGTGTCGCGCATCATGAGTACGTTTTTACGTTGCGCCCGTGAAGCAATTCAAAAGATCGTTACAAGTAATATAATGACACACAGACTTTTTCAAGTACAGTCATCCATGAATTACCATTTTAACCTTTTCATACGTTCAAACTCGTTATAATAATTTTCATCGTTAAAGAATATATATGCAGGCGAGTTGTTTGTAAAGCTAATAAAACTTGTAAAGAAAAAAAAGTTATATGGTTAAAGCTAAAAGAGTAAACTAAAATATCTTACACACCTATAATATACACACAAATACATAAGTACACGCGAGCGCACACATGCACAAGAAAATTTATGTACGATCATATCGGGAATTTATCTATTTAAAAAAATAGTTTGAAAAATATATCCATAATGAAAGAGCAGCAGCACACAAATTACCCTTTTAATTCAGTAGGTATTATTAACGGTATAGAGTGCGTAATTGGCAACAAATAGGAAAAAGTGTTCCACATCCATCTTTCCATCTTCCAACAATTCATCCTGAGAAACCAACAATACTACCTTCATCAATATGAGCGAGCACGACATCAAGAAACTTTTTGCAAAAAATTGACTTACACTTACTAGCTGAGCCATGCTTAATCATTTCCTTAACATCATCATCATCCAGACGAAGAGCAAAAAAAGATTCTTGTCGGAGAAACTGCTGTTGTTGCTGATCAACTTCTTAGATTAAAGAGAGAGAGAGACACACACACGTAAAAAAGGCAAGAGATTTTGTTATGTCCCCTTGTATGTAATTTGTAGAAATATAATAACAATAAAAATGATGCAGTTCTCTTCATGGATGCTCAACAACAACATTAGCAGCAGACGCAGCAGCCATAGTAGCACCAACGTCGCCAAAACTTGCAGCAGCCGTAGTAGCAGTCTGCTACTCCCTCCCCCTGATTCTTCGTATTATTGCATGACAAAAGTGGAGCGCGGTGTATTACTCATCGAAAACAAGAGTAAATAACAGAATCGTTATCGACTTGAGAGAACATTTCCACAATACTTTTCTCTCCATTACAGGCTGTATGATTACTTGTGCTACAAAAATAGCAAGTAAATAAATACAATAATAAATAATAAAAAAGCTGACTAAACTGTCTGCAGCTGCGTTAGCTTCTTCTTTATTTTTAGGGAAGGAAGAATAAAAAAATAGTCTTCTGTAAACCTAAGTTCTCTTTCTTTCCTTTTTTCCTTTGCATCCCCCCAAAAAAATATACAAGTAGGGAAGAAGCTACACACTAGAATGTATATAGAAAAAAATAAAATAAACGCACACATAAACAACGCGACATAACAACAAAAAGCAGCAGCATAATATAAAGCATTAACACCTTCGTGGTGTTGTTGCCGTACCACTGTCATCATCACCATCATCCTCAACATTATTTGTAAGCCTCGTCTCCGGGTTTGGTACACAACGACGACATTTCCGCAAAAAAAGAAAGAAAAAAAATACAACAGCAACTTTTTAACTTCTTTGCTCATGGCCTGGTGCCGTTTCGGTGTGTTGCTGTTGATATAGTCCTAGAAGCAGCACACTCCTCTTCCCATTTCTTTTCCATGTACTGCTCCTGCTGCCATTACTACTGCTGCAGTTTAAAATTATTGTAAATACGCACAACCAATATTACATATTATACTCTTCTGTTGTTCCTGACTCTCTGGAAACGAACAAGAAAATCTTCATGGAAATGGCGAGTTTTTCTGGTAAGATATTGCAAACAAACTACATTACTTAGTAGAAACCCAAGTAGAGTAGTTATAGTTTTTTTTGTAGTAGTATTCATATTGTAGTAGATATTTTATATATAATAGACGTATATAATAGTAGCATGCATAATATATAATACCTACATAATATATATTTACGTAACACTAGTTGTTGG
Organism: Zhuqinia jingwanae; assembly: GCA_027744095.1. Lineage (NCBI taxonomy): Eukaryota > Metazoa > Arthropoda > Collembola > Entomobryomorpha > Paronellidae > Zhuqinia > Zhuqinia jingwanae. The sequence continues at coordinate 10,224 of JAHZNC010000160.1, forward strand.
AGTACAAGTATAGATAATTTTTTTTGTATTTTTCCAGTAGAAAAAAATACGAACAAAAAAACCTGGTATTCACAAGCATAACACTTTCATTACAAAAAGTATGCATGCCATATATGTGTACGCGTTTATTTGTATCTTGCCTTGTCAACAGTAAAAAAAACAATTCAACAAAAAAGTCTTTTTAAACAGAGATATTATTACACACCATTCTATTTCCCCTCATGGTATATAAATCCTCTCAATACAAAAGAAAAAAAGAAAACTTACCAGCAAACATAAATACATGAAGGAATGAATAAAGTAAATGGAGTAGTTTTGTGGATTGCAATAGAATTTTGTTTGGAGAGCATACATTTTTGTTCAGTCCACGTGTTTCTTGTTTCGTACACTGTTTTGGTGGCATCCTCGCGTCGGTTTAGCATAGCTGACTCTCTCCTACATGCATATTTCCATATGGCACCACTCTCCCGTTTTTTAAAGGTTTTTCTCTCTCCTCTTTTCCCGTCACTCCTTCTCTTTATCGTTGTGATAGCGTTTTCATATTACAATTTGTATATTACACGGATGAAACATTTTCTTTCTCGGAAATAAAGCAAAAAAAAATCCAGAGTGCTACTCCCATTACACGTTACACGTAAATACAGTTCCATACTAATTTTGATTTTGCGGCATTTGTCAGCTTATTATTATTACTTCTTGTTGTGAGGAGCTTTCATACTGCTTCAAATAATAATTTGTGGTGGCGGTGATGATATGGTGGTTGTGGTGGTTCTTGTGGTGAAATCATAGTGCTGTTTACTGTTTATTGTATTGTTTGTTTTTCTACATTCATGTGTATTTGTGTGTTGAATAGGGAAAGGGCCGGGCGAACCAACAACAAAAAAGTTATTTAGATAATATACATATACATGAGCTTCCTTTCTCTCGGACCAGTTTCGATCAATTCTTATTTTTTTCCAGGTAATATGTAAAGTAATTGAATGTTGGCATGCTTCAGGTGGTCATATTGTGCTTTATGTACGAACAAGTTGTTACCGTATGTTATTGTTGCAGACATGCAAAAAGTATTATAAAAATGAGTTTTTGTTAAATAAATGGTATCTAGGTATTTATTCCGAAGCCGCCCATATTTTAAAAACGCGGATATGCGATTTTTATTCGCAAATGTGGATATAACTTTTTATCCACAATTGCGATTCAAATATCCAAATATGCGAAAACACTTAGTAAATTTTTTGTGTGGCTTATTTTTAAATA
>JAHZNC010000161.1:0-30338 GCA_027744095.1 Zhuqinia jingwanae
ACCTATTGATGCATTTTGATTTTTTTAATACATTTGTATAATTCCCATTATTAAAAAAATAAATATATAATGGTGATAGTGAGAACAAAGAAGAATGAGACACAAGATGCATAAAATTGGAAGGAAATTAGATTACTATCAAATATATAGTATCTCACATGTAATCTTCTCAAATATAAATTACAATGAAACTAAATAAATTGTATACAATTTGTTAAATGGTTGTGAATCATGTTGCATTGGCATATCATATGTATATATATATACACCATATTATATAATAATAAGTATATTTATTATACAACATATCTTTCAAACCTGGCAAAAGAAAGGATGTTTGGGGACTTGCTGGCCGCTGTACCTTGTTTTTTAAGGGAAGAGGATGGTACGAAAGAAAAAAAAGACAAAGGGATGTCGTTTATAGCAGTCAATTTCTCATATTGCATAACGCACGCCAAATATTTAAAGTTCCTTCAAAGAAGGGACTTAATTTAGAATTTGTGATCATTTGATCATCTAGAGTTTCAAGCTGCACACGTGTGTGTGTGTGTTGTGTGTACGTGCAACAAGGGAAGAGTATCATTTTATTCAGTTCCCCCCATTTTTATTTAAAACTCAGCCGTAACATATATTACTCGTCGATTGCAAACTGTGAACTTACCTCATCTATAAATACCTAAGTGCTTTGTTTTCTAAACTCTGAGTATCTTAATGTGCGTAGTTGTTGGTTCTCTGCCTTTAAATGACTCTATATACTTTGTGTATTTGTTAATCATTGTAATTATATGAGGTGAATAATTGCCACTATTTTTTGGTTGTTTTAACTGTTTCTTTTTGTATTCAAACATTTTATGTGATACTTAACAAATTATCTTACTTATCATTATTGCAATTATTACTCAAGTACCACACATATTAAAAATTATAAAATTTACATGACTTTATACTTGTTGAGTACTTTAAAACGAAAGTGGTTTAAAATATATATATATTGTAATACAATATTATGATTTATTATAAACTAGGCTGAGGGATTCCCAATGACCGATTTTTAAGCACGGATACTATAAAAAAATGCAGCAACATACATTTTGACTCCAAAAACTCTACATATTGTTGGAATGATTAAGTCATTCCTTTCTAATTATTACATTTTGTTTTGAGAACGATGAGACTTTTCAGTGCATTTGGTGTTTTTCTTGTTTTTTTTTACTTTGTCTCTTTTGGCAGGGTATTTCCGTTTAACCTTGAGCACGCAAATACATATATGAACAAATAATTTGATTCCCACAAACATGCAAAAATCGTTGTGAATGTGAACACGTGTGTAACATACATAAGAACAATTTTGTTGCTGCAAATTTTTCCAAACCATGTTTTAGCTCACAACAACAACAACAACAACTGGATGCAATCATAACGGCAACCTTAAACTTTCAAAACAGGTAAACCGTAAAATAAACATAAATATATCCGGATATTGATCATGCGTGCAAATTATTTAGCGTCATAGTCATAACTTGAAAGAAATTGCTTTGTGCTCAAAGTACAAGAGGGGGAAACATGCAAAAACAATGGCCAAATTGAAAAGGTTAATGTCATAGCCATTTTTTTGGTATTTGTTATTGATAGTCATTATAATCATTAGCATGAAAAACTGGTATCAAAACAAGTAAATACTCTTTGCAAAAAAATGGGCGAAAAAAATAACGTTATTTGTAACTTTGTAACTTTATAATGTATGAGCCGCGTACACTGTACACTGTACACACACGTAATTTAATCCATATTGCATGCAATTATTATAAATGCAACAAACTCAAAAATGCATCTTTTCCTTGCAACAAAACGTTTGAAAAAGTCAACGCTGAAAATATTTTTGTTTGTGTTGTTGTTTGTGGAAGTAATCACCGAGCCGTGAATTTTATATCATGTGCATAGTGTACGTTTTTTATATATATTATTTTGCTTATTTTTCTTTGATAAATATGCGTATTTATATACTGTACCGTATACCTACACACAAAGGGTCTGTGTTCACACCAGTAATTCATTAAAATTACAAACAAAAAAATAATTGTTTGAGTTTTAGGAGATTTTAAGGAACAATTGAAGAAAATTGCTACTTGTTAAAAGTAAAAATAGTGAGTTGAAAATTGAATTGTGTGCATAGTTATGAGCATCTCTGAACTAATAACTGGTGCATATAGTAATAATAAATTATTATATTTTATTAACATATATCAATAGGGAAAACTGCAATTATCTTGAAATGTAAACAAATTTGCTGATCATAAAAGTCAAGTCGCAGTAGTAGATTTAGAGATAAAAGGAAAATCAAATAAAAAGATGCGTGCAGGATGAAGTTCTAATTGTGTGTGTGTGTGTCGGATCTATTTCTGTTCACACGAACGCACTTGCATTGAAATTAAAGGATTAAAGCAGATTCCTGTTTGTTTTGTTGGCATTATATTATTGGAAAGTACATGTGTACATTTTGGCTCTTGGCATTAACGAAAGAGTAGGCAAGAAATAGAAATTAGATTAAGTTTGAGTTTAAGCGTTTACAAAACAACACATCATAGTTTTGATGGAGGGAGATGGCGATTCAAGTGTAAACATGTAAAAGCCTTTAAAGGAAGGGAAAATGCTATAACTCATATGTATATATTTGATGTTATTGAAGTCTAGAAGAATATAGATTAAGTTTGAGTTTAAGCGTTTACAAAATAACACATCATAGTTTTGATGGAGGGAGATGGAGATTCAAGTGTAAACATGTAAAAGCCTTTAAAGGAAGGGAAAATGCTATAACTCATATGTATATATTTGATGTTATTGAAGTCTAGAAGAATAGTACATGCACGTTTGGTAGGGATTACTTGTTTTGTTGACCATTCTTTTCTTAACAATAATTATTTAAAAAGGATGACTAGAATCTTACAAAATATTTTAGCATCTTTGCAAAAATCTATAAAATGATGATTGCAAACAATAGTTAAAATAACTATTCAAATCTCTCCCAGATCAATGCAGACTTGAATTATATATTTTCCAGTTTTTCGATTGCAATTTGCAATTATCATCCATCAATTCATCCAAAACTGGGGCATAGCTCATGTAAGAAAATTGACCTATTTTATATGCAGATATTTACACATTTATTTTATATTTATATTTAGATTGAAATTTGGCACAATTAAAGGAAATTCCCCTTGCATCTTGGGTATATATAATACCCTACATAAAATCTCAACTTCCTCCCACCACCCATTCATTCATTTTCTTTGTTCATTATATTCGACCTCCTAGTAATCTAGGAGATCAGTACTAGTAAAAATGACTTAATTCGTATAATTATTATAATGCATTTCTCTTGAAAAAAAGTCATAAGATGATTTGATTAGAAACTAGATAAAGTTTACACACGAAGGGTCGCCTATTTATAACACTGTCACTGTACTTTCAGACAGAAACAAAATAATAATGCTCAAAGGACAAAAACATTACTTAGTTTGCATGTTTGTTTTTGCATTTTTTTTTGTTGATATCATGACCAAATATTTAGACTGTATCCTTTAGAAGACATTGCATTGTTACCTCTGCATTATGTATGCTCAAAAAAAATTGTAATTTACTTCACAATAATTATTTTAAATACGATATTTTTTTTAAAACTTTTATTACCACCAACAGTAGTGCGTTTTTATGTAGGTATGTACATATGCATGTTGTCATGGGAAAAAAATATTATATGTACACAACATGCGTGTGCATTAAATATGCACTCTTTAGTTTTCTTTTGCATATTATTTCTATTCTATTATGCGTACACGCACAAATATTAATACGCGCAAGTAAATAAATATATAGGTATATGTCAGGATTTTTATATGAATTTTGAATTGGCTGACAACTGACCGTTACCTTACATGTTCCTACAACACATCGAGAGTTAATTTGAAGTTGCTCTAAAAATGTACCTCATGCATATCGCATAAATCACGGCAAAAAAAGAAACAAAACCCAAATGAAACAGAAATATAATACGAGTATATGCATAAATGCCTTGATATTATTAAACATTTATTTGTGCAAATAACAAAAATGGATACCTATATGTTTAAGTTATTTAATACGCAAGAAAATGCATATAATATACGCTTTTTTTCTTCAATTTTATATAAACCAAGTTAGCTAAAGCCGACGTGCTATACACAGTCAACAGTAGTCTGCCTCTGCAGAGTAGTTACGGCACAGTTACGCGTAGGTACATTAGTTTCGCTTTCATTAAAAGGGCTGGACGTGAGATGAAGGTATTTATAAATGTTGGTACTGAGTTAACATGTAGGTATAAAAAAAACAAAGGGCTCAAGAAAAAATATGAACTTGCCTTCTTCAAGTATGCATACATTATTTTGATACACCTTGTATTTTACTTATTTTACTAACTATACTTTGCTTATTTTTTTTGGTTCCTCACTCTTCTGCTGTAAAATGAGAGAGATAAATTTAGTACCTTAATGAAATGAGCACAGCTAAAATCCACTAATATGTAATATCAAATATGCCTACATATAATATTATTATTATGCTGCTGTTTAAATGGTAATACTAACTTATCCTTCGCTTGTTTTTATACCATGTTTTGTTTATGCGCAGCGTTTGGATCACAATCAGGAGAAGAAGAAAATGTACTGTTCTTTACCGCACAAGAGTATCAAGCAACAGCAAAAGGGCTGATAATACAACAACCACCTTACTTTAACTACTCCCTTTAACGACAATACTAATACTACACTACTCACAGAAGAAGGACAATCAAGTCTTTGTTGTTTGATTGACTTCAGTTGAGGAGTTACGAGTGTAATTGTTTGCTGCTACTCTCAGCTAACTGTGCTGAAAAAATATTAGTTATCATATCATCAATGATCATCATTATCGGAAACTATGTGATTTCTTTAGAAGATTATTAAATTGCTGAAGAGAAAAAATAAATCATTCCTCATGTAATTCCACGAAAATACAAAATTCAGCTTACCAGTGTGTGGGAGGTGGGGGTGTTTGTGTTAAATTTTAATGGGCAATAGTGGCCATGCTAGTCAATAGGTTACCAATAAATCATACTAAAGCGAAAAATATGTCGCCATCCCGAAGAAAAGGTGTGAGACTCATAAGGACTTACTTCAGTGGCGGAGGAGGAGGCGGGAAAATGGAAGTGATTCGTGCTATGATTGTTGTATTAGTGTGTTCTGCACATTTAATTAGTGCACAGGAGCAAACGGATGAGCAAATCAAGGATTTGGAGGTGAGCCCTCAAACACCAGTGGGGAGGAGAAGAGGTGTCGGCCAGAGGAGAGGTTATCCCGTGGAAGGTAGTTATCCACCACCAGAAAGTTATCAGCGTACGTCATTGTCATTTAAGCCATCACCACTTTTAGAAACATATTATGAAGATGAAGGTAATGCATGCATATCAAAGTGAACAAAAATCCGTAGTTGTTGGAACAGTGTAGTGAGTAGAGCCAGAGTAGTGGGTAGATTGTTGTGATATTTAATCAATTTATTGTACAAAAGTGTGTATCTTTGTGATTTTCATTGAATTTTTTATTCTTTGATTTTAAAAGAAGGTGCGCGAGAGGATATTCAAGACGCAGCATCGATGCAAGACAAATTTTATGAATTATTTCTCTGGAGGAAGCCCATGCCAGTGACAAATATTGTCAACACATTCATGGAAAATGAAAATGAACTTCCGTTTCTTCGAGAGCTGTCCTCAATTTGTCCGAAAAAAGATTTCTTTTTTGGCATGAATCCCCGTCACATGAATGCTGTGACTAGATTAAAAGATGTCATAATGGGTAAAGATTTGACACTACTACTATAAAAAAATACATGGCTAAAAATGTATTTTATGAATCCAGCAAGTTTTAATTTAATACGAACGGGAAATTAATGGCTTGTATTAAATACACATAAACATAATATAGAGCAACGCACGCCAGAAGATGCTATTAAAATGGCTGCAGGACTTCGTGACAGAGTGGAAATAAATCCTCACGCTTGGCTTCGGGCTGTCATTGGATCCACGATTCATCGTAGAGATTTGCGGGGTCTCAGAAAGCCCCCAATGGTTGAAGTGATGCCAAGTTTGTTCATTACCAATAATGTTTTAAATGCCGTGAGAAGATCAATAGATTCTCCATCTCATAGTCGCGTACGAAATAATTAAATTAGTATACAGCATTTTATCGCAGCTTATAAAAAACTGCAGTTTTCACTTTTACTTGGCTTATTTTAAATTTGAACATTTATATGTCCCTTTAAATGAAGAAATGTGTGTTGGTTGATGGAACTGTGGGTCGGGACAATGGTCCAGAGAATTTGATTTGGTATTGGCGTGAAGATGTTATGGTCAACTCGCATCATTGGTTCTGGCATTTGAGCTATCCCATCAATGGGGAGAAAGGTAGACAGGATAGAGAAGGTACGTCGTATATATTACTATGAAAAAGCTCATCTCAAATGTATCCATATATGCAATACCATTAGAAAATCTATATTTATACAACGTACTATTTTTTTTAACTTTAACCAACATTGTTTATTACATCGTTTTATGAAATTTTATTTGCTTTGAAAATTAACAAATTATAACAACTGCGAAGCAATATATTTTGTTTCTTGATGTAAAAAATCTTTGTTTTGTATGAAATTTTTTTTAGGCGAGCTCTTCTATTTTATGCATCACACCATGTTAGCAAGGTAAACGATGCATTACTTTGTTGTTGTTACTTTCATTGCTGATATTTTAACATGATTAGCATTTTAAAAGTACCTTTTCACGTTCACTTTTAACAAAAAGTGCTTATTTTATTATGTATATCTATTTAACTGAAATCACATTCCGAAAATGCAGATTTCATGCTGAGAGATTGTCTACTGGTTTGCCTGCTGTACGGCCGTATAACTTGCAACCTGGAACCCGCATTCCACTCGGTTATAATCCTCACATGCATGATGGGAATTCTGGCAATAATTGGAGTCCTAGACCACCAGGAGTGCCAGTCATGGTAAGAATTTATAAGTTTATTATTAGATGTGTACTTGTGCCTCCTTTTGCTCACCTACTATTGAAATGATATTTTCAACTTTGAATGAACTATATAGGACATTATGTCAAATCGTCTTCCTGATGCCCCATTTTTCGTCAGTGTGAGAAACAGAAGTATTCAGCTGGACAGGATCTTTGAAGGAATATCGATGGGATCTTTGATTGACGTGAGTTTCTTTTGGACATGCAAGTTTTCAAGAAAGTGGATGCTGTTGCTTGTATAATCATTTCATGACGTTTTAACCATTTTGCAGCAATTCGGGCGTCCCGTCTATTTGGACACTGATGAGGGCATCAACATTCTAGGAAATACTGTGGAAGCTAACGCTTTCTCCATAAATCCTGAATATTACGGCTATCATGGTATTCACAACAATGGACACAATATCATCAGTTTGTCATTGGATCCTCGAAACGAAATCGGCATTCCGCCAGGTAAAGCTTATAATTTTGTTCTATTCTCAATGATTTTTAATAACATATATGGCTTGAACACTTTTTTTTTTGCTTGAAATCGAAAATGAAATACACCACATGTGTGGGCTTGTGTCTTATGAGTAACGATATATTTTCTGAATTTAGCAATTCCATTAATCTTAAAGATTATCGTGAAAATTGTACTATTCAACTTGCTCTTCGCACTTTTCCTTTCCCATGAACTACTTTACAGAATAGTAACTCTATATAACAGTAACATGTTATATGTAGCAACTAGCAAGGAATCTCTCGTAAATTTTGTTGGTTCACATTGGGCATGCACGTACTCGCAACTATTTAGGTATTTTCGTAAAATGTTATCAGAACATTTTTAAGGTCAGACATGTTTAAAAAGTACATAAATGTTAATAATGTTTGATATACAAAATACAAAAGAATGATCAAGTACTTAAAATATTGCATAAACATTTTTTTCCTGAATATATTTAAAATTGCACACATGAATAAACATAATATGAGCACACAGTTAAAGGGGAAAAATCCGTGCTGCACTGTACGATTGCACTCTGTCAATTAACCTGCATTGTATAAAAAAAATTGTCGTAATGCATACAGTATTTTTTTTTAAACCATTTAAACTCCGATACAAAAAGGAAATAGTATTTGAAAGCTTATTATAATAATAAGTGCCTAATTTACGCGTGTAAAATGTTTGAAAAAGTAAAGTTGCACTAAAACTAGTTTTTATGTGTGCAGTAGTTTTTCTTATTACCAAGTAGTACTATTTCCGTTGAAAATGTATATTTATCAAAGTGCTGCCAAATTAACGAACCAACCGATGATGACGAGTCCATGATATAAAATTAAAGCAAAAAAAACATACATACCTACCTAATTTCTATAATCTTACTATGGTTAAACTGCAACAAAAATGTAAGTTTTGATATGTTATTTTGTGTGGAAAATGTGTCATGGGTGAAGCAGCACCATAATGTAAATGTCAATGAAAAGCTACACAAAAATGTAAGTTTTGTGATTATCGGAGAAGGATATAAATGTGATGGGAGAAAAGTGATTAGGTATAATTATGTCATATTATGTTATTTGGAACCGCCAGATTACATTACTGAGATTCCCTTATTATTACTCTGATAGTTCGTGTCTGTCTGGTCTGCCCGTGCCATAACTCGAAAACGAGTTGCGAATTTTGAACTTTGAATTTCAAACTGAGTACATAATTTACTACTACCTACAACTACAGTTAGATCAATACAGTATACATCCAGACTACCATAGTCAATCACTCAATAATATTCCTTTGAATTATAATAACTCGTATTCTACTTCAACGTTTACAAAAAATGATTTATTTGTAGCTTGTCAAATTATGTGGGATGATAAAAAATTTGGAGATAAAATTAAAAATGCATGTATAATTTGGAACTGCTTAGGATATATATAAGGACACTCTGTCTGTCTGTATGTCCGCACTATAACTTTTAAAACATAACAGTGACATACGTAGTATATTTAGAATATCTTTGGACATATCATTCAAAAGCTGTTAACAAGTAACAAATGAAACTGGTGTTACTGTAGGTGCCGAATGTAATTTGTTCAACAATGATCCTATCTCCTGTACACCGTTGAACCCAGTGACACCGCATCATGGTGACATTTTCTGGGAACGGGGTTTACCCGATTTGGCTCAAACTTGGTACACAAGTACCTTAGTTTATTTTTTAATTGCATTACGTAATTAGGGAATTGGAGCTAGCCATAGTTTTTTTTAAATCTCTTTGGAAGAGTTTATTCACTATATATGTAGCATAATGGAACGTGACATCATTCTATGAGTCTTACATAGCTACGTATTTACAGCGTAGTTGGACATTTTGAAGTCTTTGAGTTTGTTATAATATACATTGTGTGAATTATTATCAGTGGTCACAGTCATATAGGGCTTCATTTGTTAAAATAGCTCAAGCAGAAGTGACCACTTACCTACAATCTTTTTATTAACTAATTACAGGCGTCATGGGAGAAGCCGCGACCGCCATGAGAGATGTCATGTTCTACCCGTACCATGAATATATTGACAACATTTTTAACCGCTACAAGAACAATATTTTTATTAACTAATTACAGGCGTCATGGGAGAAGCCGCGACCGCCATGAGAGATGTCATGTTCTACCCGTACCATGAATATATTGACAACATTTTTAACCGCTACAAGAACACTTTAATGCCGTATCAGCTTACAGAGGTATGTGGTAATTGTAAGATTGATGATGAGTGGATGCAATATCATCCTTTGTTTTTGACAATTTGCTATGAAATCATACCTATATTATTATTATTATCATGTATTTTAGGGTGACTGGCCATTGTTGGTGCATGGTGTCAACATCCACAGTGTTACGGTTCAGGCAAATAATTTGCCTACTAATGTCCTTCATACGTACTGGAATAGCAGGAGATATGATTTGTCGAGAGGGCTGGATTTCAACCGATCATTTGTACGAGGTCCTTTATGGACATGTCATCAGCATCTGGACCATCAAGATTTTGATTACGAATTAAAAATTGTAAGATTTAAAGATTTAAATTTATTCACAAAAGTTGCAGTAAGATATGTCTGGCAGACTTATTGGTTGCTCTGTTCGTGATAATGTATTTTGTCAATATCAAATAGGAAAAGAAAGAATACTCTGAAGCAAAGACAGTCACAGTGCGATTGTTCCTTGGACCAAGGTATGATTTGAAAGGTAGAAGGTACAATCTGGAGGAAGAAAGACATTTCATGTTCATTATGGATACTTTTACTGTGCCACGTAAGTTAATGTTAACGTTATTATTTTATTACAAAAAACGTTTTGGGGCACATCGAGACAATTATAATTTTACCATGTTTTCTAAATATAGTTAAAGTTGGAATGAATATTGTTCGCCGGAAATCTGTTGAAACACCTCTCACCATTGATTTCCCTGAAAGCCTTCGAGAACTGCAGTCACAAACGGCGACAACCATGTCTTTCTGTGGATGTGGATGGCCTCATCATTTACTTATTCCTAAAGGAACGCGACAAGGCCTTTCCATGGACTTGTTCGCAATGGTGACTGACTCTGCAGACGACTACGTGGAGCCTGAGGGTCGGGCTGGGCCTCAAACTTGTCGCGCTGCATATATCTTTTGTGGTCTCATGGAAGAGCGGTATCCTGATGCGAGACCTATGGGTTATCCATTTGATCGTAAATTATTTGTCACTGAAAAGGGACCTGGCCCTGCATTCTTGGAGCATTTGGTGCGAGAAGTGCCCAACATGGCTTTTGCTCATGTAAGATATAGTAATACTTGGAAATTTGTAACGAAATTCTTGATGATGATGAATGATGATCATGAATGAATTTTTAAAAAATGGTTGAATTATTTTCGCAGATTAAAATTGTTCACTTTGATGAATTGAAAAATTTGGATGGAGATGCGTATCTTAATCCGGATACTTACGAGATGGGTCTTTCCGATGACGATAGTCAGCAGTATCTGCACGATCGACCACAACGGGTCACCGCTCTCCCTGTCTCACTTCACACACCAGAAGTAATTCACATTGATGGATCAAACAGCTTGTCATCCCCATCCCCTGTCGAGGGTTTTGTAACTTCTCCAGAGTCGATTGAATCCCCAGAGTCACGCGAACCCATACCTGGTCCACCACCAGGACCAATTCTTGGACACCCCCTTCCTCCACCACCCCCACCCCCAAGAACAATATTAAATCTCCGTCTGAGAGGGCCTTTAGACTCTGCAAACATTATCCATGAAACAGCGCCAAACTTTCACTCGCATTCCACGACAACAGATTCCAATGCCATTGAAGACGAATATATATCTGACGATCCATTGAATGTGCACGAAGAAATCCGAAATTCAATTGATCATCATCATAATCATCCCCCTCCTCCTCCACCGCCTGCATTTCTATCCCACATACCCCATGCACACATCAGATATGAAGACGATGAGCCATTACCTCCAGTCAAGCGTCCCTACAGATCGGCCTTTAGGTCATCTTTCCGATCCCTTTTAAAAACGTTTTCTCCCATCGGAACTCAAATGGGACGCCATCATCCTAGGAGTGTACTCGCTCTGTTGGGATAATTCAGCAACTAATCGCACCTTTGCATCATCATTATTGCAAGGTATTTTAAGTTATGTTTTGTGTGCAGATTTTTATCACTTCTACGTGACTACAACAATAATTATTACATCCACACACAAAACAAGTTCTCTCAACCATATTAAGCTACCTAATGAATAGTATATATCTAATGATTACAACGCAATGGCCATCTTTAAGTCTGTGTATGTACCGAAGGATATAGTATATAAAATATGTTATGATCTTATTTAATCTTGATTTTAAGTACCGCTGAAGATACGACTGATATTACAATTTTAAAAAAAATTTAAAGAATTATATTTGTATGATGTAAAGATAATGAATATAGGAGGGGGTCTATTTATAGTTTACGGAAGTAAGGCAGGAAGCAAAGCAAACAAATGACGTCTAACAATAATACTCAGTTTACAAAAACGGCAACGCAATTTATTGTATTATTTGTATTTAAAAAGTAACCATGATTGTGCGTGCGTGTGTGTGTAAAATGTTACTGGTAGTAGTATTATACCTCTTGCTATTGTTGCAAACATGTTGGAATATTAACAAACAATAAAAAGATGCGATGCAAGTGAAAACCTGAGACATGATCTTGTCTCTGAGAATGGACTTAAAAATTTCTTTTTGGCTTTTTCATTAAAATTATTGGAAATCGCAATAAAATTGATAATATTTACATAAACGCATATCATAATAATAAAATGTCGAGTTTGAATTGAGAATCCACACGCGTTGCACTTGTATTGCACGTGCGACTTTTTATCTTCAATCTGCTATTCCTTTGTTTGATGGTATTGGGATGATAAACAAGAGATCTCTTTTGATCCTATTAGCTTTATGCTCGTGTGATTATGCCACTTGATAAAAGGGCTCACTCATTAATAATTTAATACAACATAATATATAATCTTGGTTGAACAAAAAAATATTCCTATATCATTTATCATTTTTTTGTGAGGAAGGCTTATGTGAGGATTTAAAAATCATTTAAAATCATCGCGTTCAACAAATTACACGCCTTTGTACACGTATCTAATTTTATGCACACATTAAATTTTCCTCTAACATGTATTTTATTATGATACAGCGAGAGGGGTAAGATCATCATAAGTTATCGCGTGTGCGTTCCGTACCTACTAGGAGTGAATGTGACGATAATGTTATAATTTATGATACGCCAACTTCCTTATCATACGCAGACCTACATTATTCCAAGAATACATGCTTGTATCTCAACTTGACGTAACAATTAGTCAGATGTCTATGAACAAAGCGAACAACGTGTCAAATGGGCAGCAATTGTCACTATTATATTTTAGTTATAATTATAACATAAACACTAATATTGGGATAAACCAACGGCAGAGATCTGCTAGACATAAACATGAAAGTTCATTGCACATATTTTTTACCTGACCACATCAACTCATGAGAACGAGAATTATATGCTGACAATACAAGGGTGGATATAATTAATAATTATTATGGTAACTTAACTGGGGAAAGATGAATTTTTGTCCATATTTAATTAAGTGTGTAACGTGATTCTTTCACGCTTGTTTTGCAGTGCACATATATATATATCATGTTACGTTTTCACCGCGCACCGTTGAGAATACCTAAATGGATAATTGAACATTTATGATTATGATGATGCATAGCTAATGGCAAATACTGTAAATAATGACTTATTATAATAATAATGAAACAAAGGGAAAGTTTATATGGCTTTTAGCTAAAGGTTGTGCCACATGTTGCGATATACACAATCGACAATCATTGAGTGTGCAAAGTGTGAGTGATGCTTTTATAATTGAATTAATATATTAACTTTTTCATAACACTATTTATATCAGTACTATTGTTTAGTTACGCACACACACCTCAGAATACTTGTAATAATAATAATAATATGGGTAAGTGCATAACATAACAGACATTAATCCAACAGCCAATTAATATTATCATGGTCATTTGAGCATAATACTTAACCTTCAAAATTCATACAGATACAATTAATATGAACTTTCAATGTTAACTTTTTTTTACTAAACAAAAGTAAATATGCGACGTTACTCTAAATACTAACTAATAATGTATAAAAAACAACTTTTGGCAAAAACAAGGGTAATTTATAGAAAAACCTTTATTCAAACTTGAGATTTCTTAATTATGACGCACGTGAAATAACGGAAGATTCAACTTTTAACAAATTCATCTGAAGTAAATACACCTTAAACATTACCGCCCCATTTCAACTGAACATTGTTAACTGTAATTTACTATCGATATATCCAAGGAATATAGAAGAAATATAGACTTGCAATAATCAAGTACCAATAAAATATTGATGATTATAACACATAATCTAATTCTTTGTATCTGTATGCATTTTCCATTGAAATCAGTGACATGTTGTAGGAAACGATGATACATAACAATATAAAGAACAATCATAGACTTAAATCCTTATAAGTTATCAGAAGTTATTATATACAGGCTGTGTGATAGTAGCGTCACTGTTGTTAGCCGTGTCATCACTTGCAGTCACCGTTCCACTTTGAGAAATTACCGAGTTTTGATAGACCTCAAACTCTTCGGGTACGATATTGGTGGGTGACATGTTTTGAGCTTGACAAAGTAGTCTCATGGCTTCCTCATATGTTGGTGGCTCTGATGAAGACAGACAATCAAATATGTTCATTAAAACCATTTTGTAATAAATTTTCCACAATTTGAGTCAACAGCAATTTGTAGTTACCTTTACCTTCGTAACGCCGCTGTTCTCCGTCCTCTTGCTCCTCAAATCCCTCTTCCAAACATTCTTGATTTCCAAAAGGAGATGATGGAGGGTAAGCAGACCCATTTCTGTTGCAGGGGAACCGATAATTTTCATAAATTGGAGCGGAGGAGTGGCGAACAAGGGGGAACACGACATTCTGATAGTACGAATATTCCGCTCCGGGCATAAATCTTGGCGCAGTTCCTGTGAACCTTGAGAGGGTGGAAGCCATTGAAGCTTGGCCACTGACTTCTCCATATATTGAGCCAACACGATTTCCTCCACCACCAAAAGGAGGATACATCCCTCTGTTTAATGAAAAGGAGGTTTGACCGCCACCCGGATAGCTGTCTCTGCAAGCAGGACCACGTCGTGTTCCAATTATTAGGGGAACCTTGCATGTGACAGTTTTATCTTTGATAGCAATTGAGGATGGTTGTGCAATCATCTAAAAAAAATAAAAGGGATGCTACAAATAAAAGGTCTAGGTATAATTTGAATAAGATTTATTCACATTAAAGCAATGTAATAAAAGAATTGCACAACGTCGGTCACTTACGTGCAAGAAATAATTAATCTCTATTAATTTTGTGTTTCCACCGAGGTTCGTAGGAGGAAGTATAGTTGGAACTTTGAGCAAGGTGTTGTTTTCCCATGATGTTGAATTCCCTGGAGCAACTGACGGTCCCTTTACCTTTTTGATTATGTGTGTTACAGTGTGGCTTCCGTTCTGAGCAAAGTATTTGCATTCCTATCGGATACACATACATGAGCAGATTGTAATAATAATTTTTTTCGCAGCTGCCGATAATTGCACCAATCTTTAATCAATCAACACCCGTTAAATATAATTTTACCTGTGTCATCACCAGCTTTGCTTTATGAATTTTTACACTACTCTCGTTGCAAATTTGTGCATTAAACTGAATAAATTCTCCAGGCACGTATCCTCTTCTCTTTAAGGAGAAATTGACAAGGATAGGCCCTTTCCACCAAAGCATTCCAACTTTCTCCGTCTTACGAGAAACTGCAGACTGACGAGCTGCTGGGTGCATGCTCAAGTCCAATTTTGCATTCACCGTGAAAGGCAGCGTGTATTCCTTGTTCACTCCCCATGACTTTCTCACGGTGGCTGTGACAGTGTACTCTATACTTCCGTGAGTGCCTTTATACGAAGATGGCAGTTCACGGGGTAGCTGAAAATTGAAAGGATATTCTTTGATTCCACCTGTATTTGCAAGCTCGGGTACCTCTTGGCTTCCTGGAAGTTTTCCCAAAAAAATGATATATACATACATACCTGACAAACAGCTCTTATATGAATTTCCTTTACAGTTTAAAAAAAATTTAAAATGAGTCAGTGTCATTACCATCGCCAATTAGAAAATACGATGAATTGAAGTAATGCTCGCTAGCCGATTGTGTTCTCCATCTTGACGATATATGCAAGTCAATCACAGTAAATCTTACAGAGCATTTCCCTTTAAACTGAATTTCAATTCCTAAAGGAAAGTTTAAACAATAAGTCTTCAATAGCTCATGTTGCCAATGTAAATATGTGATTAAATATGCTCACCCAAAAGTTTTGATAGCCCCAAGTCCCCAAACTCTGAATTCTTCACATACAAGACTTTGCCTGTTACTGCTTCTCCAGGAAAATATGGGGTATGTTTGTCCAGTGCAATGCTTAAATTCATTATGATTCTTTAAAAAATAAAATTTAAACTTTCTTTTAATAGAAATTTCTCCACTTGGACGTAAATTAGTTTGCTCACCACTGAAAATACATGTGCATAACAAAAGTTTGTGCAGTGTATTTGCAAAAATTGGTTACGCCGTTTTTTGTGCATTAGCAAAGAAAAACAATGTTATCGTCACATCATCATGCGGAGTATATAGTATACTTGTTTGTTTTCATAGTCTGGCATCGAGAAAAAAGTTTTCATTGAATGAGTTCATCCGCTCTTAAAAATTGCTAAAGCATAACTTGACATAGTATTCAATATTCAAATAAGTGTGTGTAGTCCATACACAACAGCTTCGCTAATAAAATCCGCAAGTTTACAAAGAGAAAGGTTGATAGTTTTATTAGGCAAATAGTCAAAACCAAGCCAATTTGTGTATATGAGGCATGATGAGAGAGGGGAATTGAACTCCGAAATGATCTAAAATTAGAACAAGTGCAACCTGAACATTTTGAAGTGTTTCCGCAAAGCAGTGGCGTGCCAGAATATCAAGATGACATGACACTGTATGCGTTTATACAACCCTTATTTTGTACTACTAATGTCTTTAATATTCTTAGATCTTCGTGATATGTGGTCTATAGTAGTCTGTCTTTATCATGATGACAGTTGACAGTAAATTAACTTTTGAACAAATTGTGTTACGTATTTGGGGGAAATTTATTACAGGAATTTTGCTCATGGCTAATCATCACATAAAATATTTAATATCTTCATTATATTTGAAAAAACTATGTATGTTACAAAATTCATTTACAGAAAATTAATTTATAAACAATAATAGTGTATTTGGTATTGTTTTACGATGAGAGTTTTGTACAGATAAAATTCATTTGACACATAAACCACGTTTTTTACACAACGAAAACTAGAACCTGAATTCATTATATAGCTGATTGTACAAAGTTTCCGTACATTATACTTGCTCATCCATTTGAATGTCTTCCCTTATCACTGTAATCAAGTCGGCAAATCTAAAAATAATTAAATATTTTTTTATAACAATAATACGTATTTTAAATATATGTATGCGAATTATGCCGATAGATGCTTAATATTTTCCAACAACTTACTCTGTTTCTGATGTAAACTCAAACATTGAGCCATTAGTAACAGAAACTGGAAGTGGTGTCACAAGGTCTCCCTGATTACTGGAAGGGCTTATGGGTCCAGTTGGAACACTGGCGGGAAACAAAAGTCCGTTGTGACTGGTTGATTGTGAGCTCTCAGA
Source organism: Zhuqinia jingwanae (assembly GCA_027744095.1). NCBI lineage: Eukaryota > Metazoa > Arthropoda > Collembola > Entomobryomorpha > Paronellidae > Zhuqinia > Zhuqinia jingwanae. Next base: position 17,493 of record JAHZNC010000161.1, read on the forward strand.
ATCATAATAATCCATCCCATTTCCACTATAGAAATATTAAGTAATTAACATCCAAAGGTTCACACCATATATTGTATATTTGAAATTTGAAATGATGCATACATGTTTGAAGCTGGACTATGTGCAAGGTAAGTTGACACAGAACTCTGAGGAGATGGAGGATGAACGAAAAATGGACTGTGAGATTGGTCGATGGAGATCGGGGAGAGTCCAGGAAGGCTTCCATGAGAATATCTACCGTCGTAGAAAGGTACTGGGGTGGCACAACCACCGGAATTTTCTCCATCAGGAATGGTGGGAACTATATCCACGTACCCGTTCGTTGTTGTATGTGCTTGGCTATTTTCTCGGTCATAAAATTTTCCAAATACTTCATCTTTTGGAATGGAATGGTTTGGCTGGTACAAATATTTCAATTTCTCGATATCTCTGATAGACATTGAAAGTTTTTTGGACTGAAGGTCAAGCATTTGGAATGGATTCAAGCTGACCACTGAACCTGGTGGTAAAAACAGGCATTCAAAAGATAGATCCAATGTGTATATGTATGTCAGTATATGTACATAATAGGAATTGGACATCCTGATTAAGAATATAGTATCAATTTTTGCTAATTAATTAGTCCACTAATTAGCACTAAATCGATGCATTGAAAAAATACGTACCTTTGTTTAAAAGAACAATGGTTATTGACCCACAAATACTATCCGAAAATCTCATCAAGAATGTTCCAATGTTACAGCGGGAGATGAGAGCTTCTGCTGTTTCCCTTTCAATAAATCCGTTTATTAATCCTTCCTTCCATAGTTCTTTCAGATGCGTTTCTTTTTTCTCGATAAGTTTAAGGGCTGCATGAAACCATGCCCAAAAAGTGAAATTTCTTCCTCTCATATTCTCTTTGCAAAGTTCAGACCTGCATATAACATATACATAACATCTTTATTGACTTGCAAGTGAGCACTTGAATTGACTGGATGTCCACTTTTTTTTTACAAATTATAAACTAACCAGGTTATTGTTTCCGGCCACGGATTTCGATTTCTGAAAACAAAAGTTTTCCGTTATAAGTATATATACCTATTTTTTTAAATAATATTTTCCAAGACAAAGAAAAGACAGACTCGCAGTTTAAAAAAAGTACTAACCCAAACACCTTCTTTGCCAAACATGTAAGATTATCAGGGGTCAAACCACGTCCAGTCACCTCTTTAAATTTTGCACTTAAAATTTGGGATACATCCTCCCAGGGTGCTGTAGTGGGAACTCTAAAAGGCACTCTACCGGGTTCTCCAAAAGCGTTATCCCATGAAATGGATGCCACTGCTAAAGCTTCCTGACTGCCATGACTAATCACAACTACAGGAAGTGAAATTGTGGATACCTGCAAATGATTCGAATTGTAGAATTTACTACTTTAGCTAATTTCAGAGAGGAAACTAAAAACTAACGGTTTTGAGACACAATAAATTTACCTTGAACTTGACAGGGCCTACTGTAACCATACACTCAAAATACAAGCAAGATTTCTCCTCCATCACACGTTCATTACTGTTGCTTCCCCGTCGATCTGTCCTTTTAATAGATTTCAACTGTAAAGTTCTGAATGGAAATGTAAGTCGTTTAAAATCATCCTTGCTGTTATCCATTTGAACTTTTCCATTTGTAATTTCCCCAATCGTTTCCAACTTATCAGTAACTGGAAGAGCTCTAGCTTGTTCCTCGCTTATTAAACGGGCCGTCAACTCTGGCCGATTCATATGTAAATTTAGCCGTTTCCCAACTAGCATGCTTACGTTGACAGGCTTGGGGAATTTGGTTTTCATTTTTATAATTTGTGGAGGTTGATCTTCCACAATGAGGGACTGATTTAGAAGCTCTTGCAATAATCTGAGCACATCTTCTGTCCGACTCTGTACAAAAGTCAAATCGGCAGCATTTCCAGTTTGCATGATTCCATTTTGAAGCAAATCTTCCGCTTCCTTTAACTGTTCGTAAGTTTTCCAAATCAGAGAGCACAATTCTTCACACCATAGCTGTAGCCTCTCAAGACCGACCAAGTGAGTTTTTGGAATGCCATTAGCCATTTGTTGCTGTTCGTGTTTCCATACTGTCAGCTTTTCCGAAATGATTTGTCCTTGTAATATTGCTATATTATTGAGATTATGTGTTGTGACTTGCTCAAACCTTTGCATTAAAGCTTGGAAAGTACATATCTGAAATTTGCAAAAGTTAAGAATCAAGTACATGCAATAAGTATCTTTCTACAACAGTCACAGTAGTGGTTTTTCATTTACGTTCTGTTGCAGCAGTCCCTCTAAAGTGGCCAGACTTGCCCTGACCCGAGATTCATAATCCGGACTTTGCTGGTTGTAAATTCTCACTTGATCTGTGTTTCCCAAGATGGCTGTAATTGTGATAAATCGCCATGCGTGAAAAAATAAAAGTAGATGACATTTTTATATTTATGTTGTATGCAATTTACCCTCAAGATCTTGTTTTTTGTTGCAATGAAGAGCGAAATGGGCTTCATTGGAGCGTATTTCTTTAAGAATATTCGTGCCATCAGAAATTTGAGTTTTGATTTCTTGAATGTTATCTAGAATTGCGTCACGCTCGTGTGGCATATTATTGGATGCCGCTGCCTCCTGTTGAAGTACTAAAGATACCTCTGTCTTTAAGCGGTTTCTGATGAGGTCATACATTCCCAATGGATCCGTCTGCTTATTATCCTTCAAAGAAAAAAAATATAATTGCATTGTTTTAAGTAAAAACCTAAAATTAAACTTGCACATTTTTATAAGCAGTTTGTACATAGCAATATTACATATACATATCTACGTGTTAATTACGGGCAATATAGCATTTATGTACATGCCTATATATTATGGAATATTCACAATGAAATGTGTAGGAAATCCATTTGAAGTACAAATATTTTGTAGTCGCACTCGCACAGTAAATAAATAGATTAATGTTGAATTTAAAATGTCAAATCTATTTACGAAGAACGACTGATGATGATTCATTCATGATGCATCAAATTATTTAATCAACAAATATACAGCTTGGCTCAATTATAACCCAAAACTACGTGTCAATTACGATGTTTGAAGATGTATTTAATGACATACCATACGTCTTTCACAGTAATCTGCGCAGCTTTATAGTAAAGTGCTCATGTAAGTAATTCATTATAATGCCATCGACTCTAAACCTGGAATACATACTTGTTTTTATTCCGTATAGTCTGTCCGTACATACATTTTTGATTTTATGCTATATTGTGATTTGTTTGTTTGTTTTTTACTGAAAAAATTAGGTTAACTTCTAGCATAAAACTTAAATCTTCTTTACTCGATTTGTACTTGACAATTTTTTCCATCAGGTACTGATCGTGTATCGTGTATATCTACAGGCTTGTACATTATATCCATAAACTTTATTGATAAGATCGAATTAATCATTTGATGTCGTGCCTTTTGCCCGTTTTGATGTTTATCGTATAGAAAAGGTTTATAACCAATCAACTTAAAGTTGCACCAGGGTATAGGTACGCATGCCCATGAATATAATTTTCTTGCTGTTAGTCTGCCCAATCAATTTATTTTGGACGTTCACGTTATAAATCCAATGCAAATCGAACACATTTTAGCAATGAAAATTTTCAGACCGGGTTTGTATTGTTTTCTCTCCCACGTAAGGATTTTTTTTACACAACCAAAATTTTTTTTTTCAGTAAATAAAAATAATTTTTAATATTAATTCATCATGCCCAAACGCCCTCTTAAAAAATATGTTAATCATAAACTTAATATGAGCATGGTTCGTCATCATTGTTTCCTTACAACAAAGTGTTTTTACGCGACTCCGACTCGTGGTAGCACATCAAGAGAGGATCATGAATCAAGACAGGATACGTGTTATACACATTAAAACAGTTGAACTACAAGTAGACATATTATACATAGGTATGAAACCTGCTATGCAACTTTTGCATTCTGTTCCATATTATCATCACTATTTTTTATTATTGCTATCACTTATGAAAGAAGCAAAAAACTCACATACATATAACTTAATAATTATGAGGAGACGCGAATGGCATTTCTGATTCTATATTAGTCGACATGATGATGATGATGAAGTTCACTTTACAACCTAAATAACCTCGTCTACATTTTTTAAAGCTTAGAGTTCACCAACATCATTACACGTGCACGTGTCAGTACCTACTCTATGCTTACAGCTAATGTCTCCGGGTAATACACTTTCTATGACATTCACTGTGCATAAAAATTTTCAAATTTTGCTAATTACAAGCACACATGATTGTAAAATGCAAAAACTTTGTTGTTACTACTTACTGTTAAATTCGTCAATGCTTCAGATAATTTATGACGCGTGAAGAACTGATCTCCGGATTGAGTGTTCCCAAGCCTTTCCTCTAGTTGACCAATTAATGTAGTAAAAAAGTTGATAATGAGATCTCTATGATCTGTGTTATAAGGGTCAAGTCCCGCATCTAAACTAGTGATGCTTCCACCACTGAAATAAAAAGGAAAATAATATAAATTATAACGAATTGATAACACACAAATTAACCTGCTGTATAAACGCCTTACAACCAGGAAACAGGGGGGGGGGTAACTTTGAAGGAATTGTATTTTTTTCCATATGTAATTTTGTATTTATAATTCTTAAACGCATACGCACGAAAAACAGACAGCGAGAACAAAGAAGTGTGGTTCAGTGGTTATTGTTGACAAACAGATAAATATACTTTTGTAGTCCTCCCACCACCACCTGTACCTGGTAACTTGTGAGTTTTTTGTTTGCATTATATAAATTTTGTCAAATATCTAATTATCATATTAACACACGACATATGTATATGAATGAATTTTTTTGCAACTTACCAAACTGCATTCTCAATCACTTCTGCAAACAGATTCCTCACTTCAATAGGAAATTTGTACTTTTGGTGTTCCTCAGAGTACAAAGACAAAATTTGCCTCTGACAGTCTGTGTTTAACGATTGTATCTTGGCCCACAAAGCCATCGTCAACTAATTATGAAAGCACCACGAAACCTAATGACGATAGATTTTTCTGGGTAACCCCAACTCTTTACCAAGTAACACTTTGTTGTGCACGTCAGCCGTTGTCGAATTGTGACTGAATGAAAGTTGCAAATTTTACTTTTCACACACAGTTATCGAGTACCTTTAAGTGTAGTACCTAATCATTTATTTCCAAAGTCATATGTAAAAAATTGATATAATATTCACGGATCATGAAGGAAATATGAATTAGCTGAGTAATGGTTTGTGAAACCGTATGTTAGCACTGAGCGGAATCACAGGATGTGGCAAGATTAATATATTTGATTATTTGACTTGCCATAAAATTTGATACCGCATATTACTGAGTACACATTTGTAGCATTAAGAAAAAACGTTGTTTGTCTCCCCAGAAGAAACTTTGATTTGAAAATAGCTCGTGAGCTGGGCGAGACTATACTACGATATATCATATAAAGTAGTCACTCGTCATAGGTTTTATTTTTAAATTGTGCAGAGGACAAGATTTTTCCTTACTCGGACACTAGTCATTACTTCGTAGTCCAGTATTATATGTTACTCGTTTAACATCTTGACAACATGAAAACTAATCACTGAATATGTAGAATTTATCTGGCCTGGGTGTATGCTGTAGACAATGTGGGTTTTTTGTCCAAGTCAAGTCATAGAGGACAAAAGTATAAAAACCAAGTTGTTTACAAAGTTACTTTGGCAAAGCATTTTCGACTTGAAAAAAGTGAGCAGGCAATAACAGATCTCTTATGACGAACAGATTGAACGCAGTAAGTCAAAGATTCTCAGATGAATGTGAGCTACCTACCATTTCCACGTAACAAGCGATAAAAAACTATTTCTTGCAGAAACTTGAATGCTAATGAAAAATATTAAGTTTGTTTGGGTCTGCAAATCTTCAATTTAAAGCACACAACAACGCTTCAAATATCCCGATGAATGGCAAGACATACACAACCTATGTGTAAAAGTGTGTGTTATAAAATAACACACGTAAGATTTGAGTTGCAGAATGTTATGTAAAAAAGGTAATTTAGCTTTAGGCAAAACTGGTCAAAACAACAACATCATAGCATCATCGCTAAAAACCAACTCTGTATATAGAATATTTAGCCAAACCTCAGCAAAAGAATACCTGAAACATAATCAATGGACGCGGACACACAAAATCCATGAGGCGAATTTTTTGTTGCCATTTCATTCATTTATCAAACTACAAATAAAAAAATTGGGTTCCTCTTTTCATTGACTCAAAAATTGGCAAATGGCAAACAGAAGAATGAGCTCATCTGCAAACATACATGTGGTTTTGTGTGTGGTGTATGCACACATTGTATCTGGTCAGGATATTTGAATACAACGCAGCGCAACAGGTTTTTTCCTCATAAAAAATACGTGTTATTTTGATGAAAAATGAAAATACGTAAATACCATTGTACAATATATCGCGTTCAACGTTATGAATTTTTGTGATAGATAAATAATATTTACACAATTATATGTACCAAATCTATACAAAAAGTATCCGATTGCAGTTTTGCAGTTACATATATTAACGCAACAGCCATGCCAAGTTTGTCGTAAAATAACCTTTTATTTATTCAGTTAAGTTTAATGATTTCATCAAGCTGGAGATAAATTATTCTCTTGAAATACACTGAAATATGAATGCTACTACATGAAGATCGCATATAAACAAACCGAGTAAAAAATCAATTCGTCGTTAGGACTGGAATTCGTGGCTTTTAGCTATACACCTAAATATGCATTCGAGTCGCTCCCTCAGTGTGCAGCAGAATGCATAATTTACCGACATGCATTTCATCCTGTCACCTGTGTAGCCTATTTATACACGATTTCGCCAACAAATACAGAAAAAATATGTTTTTATTAATTACGATGACATAACTAATCATTATATTTCGAGCCTAATCTTGTAAATAAACATTCATAGTAATAATTGTAATACAATACTGTACACAATCACATCCACTGGGACAAAAAGTGAGAGATTTGTAAATGTAAAATGATCGATTAAAACTATGTTGTTCATATAATTCTAATATATTGGCACAAATAGGTGCATTTAACTGCAGAATACTGATCATGAGCACATTTATGACACCCCTTTCATGCTGCCTGCAACACTGGCTAAAAGCGCTGATATTAATTAAATTACGTTCTATGCATTCAGTTTACAGGAAGCACACAACAAAAATTCATTTTTAACAAATTTTAACTAAAACCATTCATCACACTCAATAACCATTTAACAAACTACTGTACTGTTAACTAACATTACAATTAGCAAAACAACATGAATTTATACCTAGCTGTACAGTAGTCAAGTAATCTCTGGCTTTTGTGGCTTGGAGCAATGCATGTCGTGTGCATCTAAAAGCATAATATGATTTACTCTATGATACTATAAGTAAAACGCCGGTAAGTTTTTGAGATTTAAGAGAAAACAATCCGGGCAAGTTTTGCACTGCGTATTTACGTACGTACACTTGCTCACATGCTTGCTTTGCGTGTGTTTGGTAAAATCACGTAACTTTAACGAGAGACGTAAAAACGTGTTTTCCAAATGTGAGCAAGGTGGGAAATTAATTTTTTATGGTTCAATTTCAATTATATAACTAGTTCATCTTGGCAATAATTAATTGTTGAATAGTCCTATACTATTATTATTATGAAATCGAGGTTCAAAATCTGAGCCGAGCCGAAGTTTTTTTAGTTTTAAAGCGTTTGAACATTTTAAATTTATCCGTGCTTTCTATCAATTAAAACTAGAAAATATGGAGAAAAAAGATGAAGAGAAAGAGTTTTTGCCTGGATATCCTAATGTCCAAGCATTTACAACGGTAAGTTATCACATCTTAATGGAGAATTATTAGATTAATTCGGTACAGATTGGAGCATGTTTGTTGACCGTAGATTTATTTTTCAATAGGATGGTTTTAAGCGGGTTGTAAATGGAGTTAAGGCCTTCCAGGCTCTCCCACAACCAGGGCCTTCGTGGGATCTACAAAAAAGTTATCCAGAATTTTCACGGAGTATGAAAAATGCTCGATCCAAGATTGTACCAATGTAAGTTAGTAGTGTTTTGTGTGTTCAATAACTTATAACAAAAATAGCTCCTTGCTTTGCATTCGTGGATAAAAGGAAACATGACACTTGATGACCTTTCGTTTTTTATCTTAATGCAGGATGGCGTCCCTACTCAAGCATGTAAATATACCTACATCAGATTTTAGGTCCAGAGATGTGGATGAAAAATTTGAATTTCTTGTTGAGTGCAATGATGATTTACTTGAGAGAATTGTCAGTCAATAATCAAGTCACACTATTCTCTAGTCAAAGAGCATTCAAATTCAGCAAATAATATATGTTTTTTTGGACATTTGATGATCACAGGGCTCTTCTTTGGATGAAGCAGAGGGTCTTTTTACCAAATCTGAAATGGTTATAGTTGATAAAGGTCTTGCTGCAACAGCAATGAAATTACCAGGAAATTGGGGAAAACGGAAATTAAAAGCTATGAACGAGGGGTTGAATGAAACACAAAATAAATCACAAGCTCAAGATACCAGTAACCGTCAAATAAAGAAACCATTTTTCAGGTTACGAGTTACAGAAAAACCGCAGTTAAAATTTTCTAAGCCTATCGATAATAGTGCAGCAGCGTTTGTACCAAAGTTGAAAGAGAAACCACACTCTTTCAAGCCTTTGTCCATTTTGCCGGAATATAATTCTAAAAATGAGGAATTGTAAGTGTAGTGCCAAGTTTAAATTATTTTAATTAACCCTTTTCAGTGCTTCAATTCAGATTCCATTATTGCAAATCAAATGATATAATTGTGCTTCCAGTTTTGGCCATCCATACCTCGTTGAACTTAACAAATGGGAACCCCGTGATGAATTGTTGACCAAGGTTGATTTACAAGTGCCAAAATGTCCTAAAGATACTCCAGTTGTATATGTTAGCACGCCTAGGGACGTTGAACGTATGATGTATGACCTTCTTAACAAACCAAGTTTTCTACTACGAAATAAGAACTCATTAAGTTTTTTATGGGCAATGTTACAAAAAAATATCCTGTTGTTTACTTTGTATTTGATATTTGATTAGGTATTTCACGGTTCTTCAAATGATATGGATTGGTTACAACGGGATTTTGGTTTGTATGTGGTCAATATGTTTGATACTCACATTGCCGCGAAAGCCTTAGGTCTTCCACAAAACTCTTTACAATATTTACTGGGAAAATATTGCGACGTTTCACAAAACAAGTCAATGCAGCTAGCAGATTGGAGGTTACGCCCATTAACTGATGAAATGTTGGAGTATGCCCGTCAAGACACACATTACTTGATTCACATTTATGAATGCATGAGAAACGAATTGATTGATGCTGGAAATCAGCACAATAATCTTCTATTGTCCGTGTATGATCAGTCACGACTGATGTGTTTAAAAGTAAGTAAATTATAATTGGCTGAAACTGAACAATCATAACGTAAAATAGGAAAAATTAATATGTCATTATTTCACTGTTGTAGCGCTATGAAAAACCTGTGAGTAACGCCCAGCTTGCCTTGAGGAAAACCAGACGGTCCTTAAATAATCGACAGCTTTACGCATTTAGTGAAATGTACAAATGGCGTGACGACATTGCCAGAGACCGAGATGAAAGTTTGGGATTTGTACTACCAAATCATATGCTTTTAACAATAGCAGAAGCATTGCCCAAGGAAATGAACGGCATTTTAGCATGCTGTGATCCAGTTCCTCCTTTGTTGACTGCCAATCTAGGAAAAATTCACAAGATTATCACAACTGCTAGAGAACTCCCATTGCATCAGGTAAAAATACATTTGTTCATTATTTTTAAGTAAATTTTTGAGGCACTAGTCGAAAGGTACCCTTTTAAATACAAGCTAACTAATTTGATTGTGCTTAAATGCGTGTGATTTGTTTTAATTATAGCAAAGTGCTCAAAAGGACAAAGTTGACAAGAAAGTGAAGCTAAAAAATTGGGTGGTTGTTGTAAATAGCGTACACGATTTAGCCCCCGTTGATGAGTCAGAATCGACCAAGTCAAAAATCTTTGAAGATGAAGAAGATCTCACCAATAAACCTCGTCGAGAAACTTCATGGCCGCAGCAATGGGTGGATCCTGGAGGATGGAAGGTGTTAGTTCAAAAGAAATCATCCTCATGGAATATCAATAGTAGGCGAGTAGTTTCCAAACCTGGTGAAACCCCGAAATCATATCCAATTTCCAACACATTTGGTGCACTTGATCCGCAGAGCTTAACCACGCCTTACGGTAGATACATTGCCAGTAAAAAAATTATTGACATGCTGAAAAATCCTGAAAGTGGAAAAAAATTGGATTTGGGAGATCCTCTCGTCAAAGCAGTGTTCGATGCTGTAACCGTTGTCGATGAGTCAGAGAAAATATCTGATAAGGTTGAAGAGGCACCTGCCCCCGAGCTTTCAAAAGTTTTTGATGAAGGCGAGTTTATACCATTTAATCCATTGGCACCATCAACGCCCGCATCCAAGAGACGCAGGAGAGGAAAAAAAGGGAAACGAGAGCAACCGGATGAAAGTTTCAAGTCAGAAGATATGCCAGAAGACGAAGTATTCGGTGCTACTGTCCACGATAGATCACAAGATGATTCTGTTCAAGAAGACACTGAATTTGTATCACCCGCAAAATCATCTCCCATTCTAAAGAATTCAAAGGATAAAGGGAAGAAGAAAAAAGGAAAATTTCTCAATCGGCTTAAAAATATATGGTCAAAAAATAACAAATCGAGTAACAGATCTGATGAAATTCCAGAAGTTATTAATGACGATGATGAAATTGTCGAAAAAGAACCCGAAACTACTAAAAATCCCAAAAATCTTTCATCAGAGCATGAATACCATCCTTCTCCTCCCACAAAGAGGATGAAACGTGGAGAGTACAATAACCAGCAAAGACAACAAAATAATCAGTCCGATAATCATCGCGGTCAAACAAAGTCCCCTAATCAGAATAAAAATTTCAAGAGAGGTGATCGTCAAAAGAACAAATTTGGTATATTCAAGGCTTTTAAACGAGACAGCAACAAGAGCGTAACTTTTAAGTAACCTTCGTTTAAGGTTTTTTACTGGTTTGTAACTAGACATCATGCGTTCAATATTAATTTATATTAAAATAAAAATATAACCTTTTGTGCGTATCATATCGTATGTATTGTAGGTGTGAAAGCATTTATTCTAAGCATACTGATTAAATTAGGTATATGCGAATAATGATGCTAAAATATAAGAATTTTAGAAAGTTGATAGATTAGTCATCTTACCGTGAAACTTTTGTGATGACAAAAATATAACTGGCAGGAATCGATTAATTATGATAGTTTTGTTAACTCTAATAAATATATCGTAAATAAAACATAAATACATGTAAATACATATTGTTTTACTAAGAGCATATTTTCAAGTGGAAAGTTTTAATAATAAAAAGATCCATGTATATATAATAATAAGTTATTAGCAAAGAACAATGCTAATAATAATAAATAAATCCGGAATTACAAGTAATTAGATTTCGAATTTCATTAGTAGTTTTGAACTTTGAACACGCAGTTTCAATGATCAAACTTAGTAAACATACAATGAAAGCCATTGCAAGGATCATGAAAGGAGTCCAAATATCATGCAAGTTCAATCCTCCACGATAATTACTAGGTTTTGGAGTACAAAGAATTTGTGTTCTCTCCTGGTATTGGTTATTGAGTCGTTTAGTGATTCCCTTTTCCGCTAAATGTAGCATGCTACGTATATCATATATGCATTTGAATTAATTAACACTTTTGGATACACATATGCGCAGTCGGTCTGGCTGTGCAATGTAATAATTTATAGGTAAAAATTTCGTACTTGTAATTAAGTATTTCTTTCAAAGGGGAAGATCGTTTAACAAACATAGCTGCAGGTGTTTTTTGGGTTGCCAGTTCCACAGAGGAAATTGTTTCACAAACATAATTGTCCGTCAGATTCATTTTGTAGTACACCGAAGTTATGGCGTCAACAAATGTCACAAATGCCAGGGATGATTCCTCTATAATCACTCTGCTTAGACCTTCGTCAACTGTGTAAAGCTCACTATTTCTCAAAGGAATTTGAGCCCCTCTTTGGCTGTAAACTTTCTACATATATGACATAAACGGAAATTGAAATGCCCATCCACGATTCATGACAATGAGAATGACTATTGAGCTATACTCAAAAACGTTACCTCAATAAGACTCCTTGCAACTGGAAGCCATTTGTCGGTAAATATCTCTAGATTACTTATGGTAAGTTCCCTAAAGTTTTTTATTGGCAATACTTCTGTGACAAGTATAACGGTGAGCTGACTAGAGTATGCAGCATAAGAACAGAACGCCATGATTGAAGCCAACAAGCAGATTGTTCGTAAGCACACGTTTGATGGTTGTAAGTGCCATCCTGGTAAGTGGTAAGGTCAACAAAATTGCATGTTGTCATTTCATGTTAACAAAGAATCAGTCATCTCATCAACCACTCATCCGTCAACTATTATTATGGACTTCGAAAGAAGTCTATTATAATTTGGCGTTGTCTGCCGGCCGTCCGGCCGTCCGGCCGTCCGGCCGTCCGTATCCACGATAACTCGAAAACTAAAAGGAATTTTGGAATTCTGTTTTCGGTAATCGATAGCTAAGGTCAGTAG
>JAHZNC010000162.1:0-10600 GCA_027744095.1 Zhuqinia jingwanae
GATAGAATAATAGTAATAATTTTCAAAGTCAAGTTAAGATTTGTATTTTTATGAGCAGCTATGTCATGATGTTTAGAGCTGTGCACAAAATGACAATTTTGTGTACGTAAAAATGAAATGTTGTGACTTGCAAAGATGTTTGAGATTTTAAATAAAGAATATGTAAAAAAACAAATTCATAAATCATAATTTAATTCTTTATTATCAGAACTTCCAAATCAGTTATTCTCAACAGTCTTGTAGTACGGGAATATTTTTATCTGGCGGTGGCGTAGACGAGGGAGGACTAAGTACTGTCTTTCGTCTCCAACTGATGAAGACTTGCTTCCAAATTCATTTCTGCGTCTGGCGTCTCTGGCGTATTTGTTGTCTCTGGTGCCTTTGGTGTGTTTTTCGTCTCTGGCGTCTCTGGCGTGTTTGTCATCTCTGGCGTGTTTGTCGTCTCTGGCATCTCTGGCGTGTTTGTCGTTTCTGGCGTCTCTGGCGTGTTTGTCGTCTCTGGCGTCTCTGTCGTGTTTGTCGTCTCTGGCGTCTCTGTCGTGTTTGTCGTCTCTGGCGTGTTTTTCGTCTCTGGCGTCTTTGTCGTCTCTGGCGTCTTTGTCGTCTCTGGCGTCTTTGTCGTATAGATTTTGTGAAGGGGGATATGGGTTGTTGTTTTCAAGGGTTTCCGAGTAAATGGAACAACTTCAGGTTTAATAGGCTCATCTTTTTTGTGCGGTAAAAAGCGCAAGAAACCTGTATCGCGCGACATTTTGGTATTGTTTCCACCGAGGCCAGGAGGTGCTTCTATCAATTGCACCTGTGCTTGTTGTATTCTGCCGAGGGCTAGCTCCGCCTGAAACGTGTCGTTTTTTGTTTTCTCCTCTAATAATGATGACAAACAATAAAACTTGAGGTTAAAAATACAAATCAAGCAGTGCTTATAGTGAAACCAATCTTATTTGCTGAAGGTACAAACATAAAACACAATATTATGCAGAGTACGTACCAATCGCAGAATATCGGGTTTGAATCCTATGCCAAAGATCAATCATCAATACGATCAATCCGAATGACCATAACATGGTTGCAATCTAATCGTTCCGTCAAACAGAACTTCTTAGCAGACATTAACAGACTTCCACAAAAGATTTAGGTTGGATTTAGGATGGATTTAGGTGGTCTCTTAACTAACATGCTTTGCTACAAAGCTTGATGTGCATTGTAAACGGCTGTACTGCATAATTTCTTTCGAGACATATGTGTACATTTAATCGCACAAGCAGCAATAAAAGTGATGTAACTAAAGCAATTACAAGGGATGCCGTAGTACAAATCTATTATTATGATGATCATGGTGGCGTGAGAAAAATAACGGTGTCAAGAGAAAGAATGTACTGACCAGAAAAATAATTCCACATTTGATCTTACTTTATTATTAGACATTTTCCATTTCACAACAAATACGTTTGGGTCCCTTTTTTAGTAGTTATCTTCTTATCACACTCATACAACAGCATAAAACTTATAATGAAATTTAAGAATACTTACAATAACCAGCATGTATTTTGTATACTTGATAAACAGAGAATAACCACAAAACTTTTTAAAAACTACATACATCGTTAAAACAAACAAAAAATATTATTATCATTTTATCATAACACAATGTAGTATTAGATATGGTAAAATGACAGATATTCTTAACTGACCGCAAATTATATAGTATACTTTGTGTTAAGTATGATCCACACACACATCTATTCATGCAGTTGTTGAATTTTTAGTCACCTTTTAGTACAACCGGCGAAAGAAATTTTTTAAATCAATTTTTCACTGACGGATTTTTTTTTTTTTTTGATTTTAATGAAGACAGGTTGTGTTCTTATTTTAGAGTGGACTGAAACCGAAGTGACATAATAAATGGTTAAACCAAGTCTGGTATTTCAAAGAACTAAAAAACTTTTACAAGAATATATAGCACAGAACAAAATAGTTGTTGTTTACCGGCTAATTATGTTTGTGATTATATAGTACAATTACTCAGATTCGTCTACAAAGGTAATAATATCGCTACGCTATTGCTAGAAATTGTTATATATGCTTATTTCTTTCATTTCGTATATCACTTCACAGTAGTCAATTCAATCTCCCACAATGACAAAACAATCTACAAATTTTACATTGTCATACATATAATATCATATAACTCATTTAGTTAACACTTGCACCGCTTTGTTTAGATACATTGTATTGTCAAAATCTGGCTATTGAATAACTACCAGGAAACCAAATACAGGTACATATACCTAACTGATTCTGGAATTTATAGAAACAAAAAGGAATTCTTCAGACTAACAGCGGAACAAATTCAATTTGTTGATCATAACCATATGTATTATTATTTTTTGGTATTGAATTTAAATTGTGCTTGCCAATCTCCATATTAAGTAGGTTTGTAGGTAGATACGACAAATAAAATTCGCTATAAAGTTTTAGATTAATTCTTAACGAAGAAGAAACGGAAGATGAGGGATGCCGTGAGAGCAAGAGCCATTGGTACCAGCCAAGTTTTCCAGGAGCTAAAACAATAAATTATTAAAAGTGATTAATTTGCTTGATTGTAAATACTACAGATATAAAAAAAGATCAACACTGGCCATTGGCCAGTGGCCAATAATGCATATTTCATATAATTTTGTTTAATCTCTCACCTGGAATTTTCGGGACTTGAGTCATCTCCCCATTTCTTAGGTCCTGCATCTTTGGTACACATTTAAAAAAGAAAATGCCAACAAATTGTAAATTCCTGTTTTGTAACAGTGCAAAGTCATATGGTGCAAGGTACTTCTTTTAAAATACTTACCTCCTCTAAAAATTTAGTCACATCATAAACATTATCATGGATTACAATCCAACATGACTTTTTATCAAGGTGTTTTTCAACTTCCTTCAAAGCGATCTTTTTGGAATCTTCAGTTTTCTCACTCATGATGAATATTTATTTATTTAACGTATCTACAATAAACAAAAAATGGAAATAAATTATAGCACAACCCTTCTACAAACTGCCTGACTTAAAATCAGAGTTTCATTCCAGTTTTNATTTATTTAACGTATCTACAATAAACAAAAAATGGAAATAAATTATAGCACAACCCTTCTACAAACTGCCTGACTTAAAATCAGAGTTTCATTCCAGTTTTAACAGAAACGACTTGATTTTAGGAACAAGAATTTTCACTCTTATCATAACTTTGGGTTTTTTTTTTGCATTTTAAAACACTTTGGCATTGAAAATACAAGCACAGCTGTCTGACGGCTGCACATGCACTCAATGCACCTTGTTGTCTGCGGTAGTGGTGTGTATCTCTGTGAGAGTTTCCAACTCAAAATCATTCCGTTTCTCTCACCCTCCACTACTTTGGAACCATGCATGTAATACATTTCCCATTAATTTTCCATTCTTAAGTATTTTTAAATGCCCCATATTTAACTTATTAGCTTATCAATTGCATACCTACACACACAAGGATATTTTTCAGGGATTTTTAAATACTTTACACGTACACACTGTGAATAAAAGCTGTGTAAGAATGGGCATATTTTTTTTAAATGTAAACTTACCTTTTTTAAGAAATTAAAGAGGAGCCGTTTATTTCAAAACCGATCAAGAAACCTCTGGACAACAGAATAAGACTTGTTTGATGTGACCACAGAGAAGAGAATATAGGAATGCTGGCTGATTGTGATTGTGAAATTTCTTCTCTATTCCATATATAATAAAAGAGTTTTTTTAAGGTTAAAAAAATGAAGCTGGAGTGCCACTATATCATCAAACAACAGCCAGTAGTTGTACATATTATATAGAATCAACTCATGCACGCACACTATCATCATATCATCATCATCATCATCGTCATTATTAGTAACAGAAGAACCAGACCAGAGTAGTAGTAGTACCTGAATCAGTTGTATAACAACGACATGTACTTTTGGAACGTTGTTGTAGTTGTGTAATGCAGCCGTACTTTAAAAACCTGGAAAAAGTCATAGTCATATAGTCATGGTCATACAATACAAAGTCATCATCATCGAGCAAGCCAGGCAGAAGACGTGTGTGTGTGAAGAAGAATATTAGTTTTTTATACGACCTACTACCATACCACCACCTAGTCTACTCATGTAAAAAAAACACGCATTCCTTTACTGTGTCTACCTACCAGTAAGTATTATACCTAGGCATATTATATTGTGTAATATAATATAATAGAGTCATGTCATGAAAAAGATGTAAAGTAAACAGGCATAAAAGATGAAAGAAAATATTGTTTTAACTTTAACCTACTACCTGTAGCAGCAAGAGCAAGACAAACGAGGAAAGACAAAGATGCATTTTATTATGGCTCACTCTTATTTTATACAAGTATTCTTATTCATAATACTTACTACCCATTCTTCATTCATACATATTTCTGCATAAATATAAGACTTGACTTTGTTCGTTAAATTGATAAGAACGCTGATAATATTTAGTTATGGTAAGAATAGTAGGTTATTATTGAGAAGGAACATTGCATACAATT
Organism: Zhuqinia jingwanae; assembly: GCA_027744095.1. Taxonomy (NCBI): domain Eukaryota; kingdom Metazoa; phylum Arthropoda; class Collembola; order Entomobryomorpha; family Paronellidae; genus Zhuqinia; species Zhuqinia jingwanae. The sequence continues at coordinate 4,566 of JAHZNC010000162.1, forward strand.
GAATTGAATACAGATATATAGCAAGGTTGTTCCAAGTTTCATGTGTTTTTAATAACATAGTCAAATTTAAGAAAGAAGATTTTTCTTGTATTTACTTATTGCGTATTTACTTATATTAACCTACGTATGTAAATATGTACATGCATAATAGTCAATAACATTCCAGAGATAGTGTGATGATGTGATATAACTTTTTCCCAACAATTGAGATGTTCATCAAGGAAAAGTTAATTTTGTTGTATTTATTTGTGTCTTATGTTTACTACTTCATAAAATAACTAGGTAAACCAGTTGTAAACGAAATACTTGTCCGTAATAACTTTGTAACAGTTCTCACTGCATTGGTGTACTAGACACTTGTTTATATCTTTGCATAAGTTCAACATGTAGTTCAACTTTTTTTAAAACTTGTTAACATACTCCAATTACGAATAACCAACAATTAACGTACGGCAACTGAAACAAGCCAATCTATATGACTCTAACGGTTTTTCTTAGGGAGGAAAAAGGTTGGCTTAGTCGTTCAATGGTTATCGTGAATCACGATTCATGATGATGACGCACACGGACAGAAACATCGACGGTCACCATTTTCCATTATTCAGAGGAATGAGCAATTCACAATTTAAAAAATGTTTCGTTTTAGGCTTGAGTTGGATAAATGTTCTAAATTACTATTATATGATATATTATGTGTATGTATGGAACATGTATGAATGTGACTGTGGCACTGGAACAACATTCAGCACAATTTTATTCCAGGAGATTCTCTTCATCTGTAAATACTCCCAATCCAACCAATTTATAGCATTGAAGTGATTGAACCAGTTAGTGTGGCTGGTTGACTAGAAAGTGGCTGCTTCATTTTTTTATTTCATCTTTGCACGCATCACTCAAATGCGCATCATACTTAATAGTTATGTATATATATATACGTTTAATTCTTTAACTTTGAAAACAACACTGTACTGTGATTGTGATTGAATATGAATGGAATATGGGAAATGATGATGATTATTGATTATGATGAGAGTGAGCTATGGTAAATCATGGCGATGATGATCGAGCAATTTCGGATTTTGTACATTGGTTCCCTGCTTAAATTGCTGATTCACTTGTGTTGTGAACAAATAAGGGACTCGATTAGGCTATTATATTATTTAATATATGGTTGCATTGGAAACTCTGAAAAATCTTCCACTTAATTCAAGGTCAATTATGCGATTCTGTAACTTCCAAACCCATGCAACACAATATATAAACAAAACATACCAAGAGTATGTTGTATGTGGCATACACAAAAACGTCAGAATCGCTTACCAAATTTACATTCCTAGAACTTGTGTTGATTTACATTTTCATCTCGATAGTTTTGCACGTATTGTGCAAAAATCTTTAATAAACATTACAGGAAGTCAGTTATCTTTCTTTCCAAATCAAATATGTACAAACATATCAGTTTATTTGTTTGAGTAGGTAAAATTGACAAAGTTTTTTATGATCAATATTACAATGCATACATTATTCATTCAATCATTTATTCGGCCGCTCAATGTCAATTTAAATTTTTGGAAAATTTCAACTCTAATCCCACATTTAATTCTCATATCATATTTTCCATAATATACTTTCTTGTGCAATCCATCTTTTTTGTTGCACCGGAATAAATTACTCATGTTTGTTGCTATCGAAAGTTCTATGTCACAAATATATTTTGCAATCCCAAATTATGGACTCCATTATAAAATAGTATAAACTTAAGTAAAACAGAAGTTTTATTACAACTGAAGTAGCTGAATTGTGCAGCAATAATAGATCAAATTATTGTAGGCAAATTATTTCTAATGTGATTGTGATTTTAAATATAACACTATAGTACTTACATATATTATGTACATTGTCATGTGTGATACATCCTATTGAATTACCTCTATAATGGGTCAAAAGCACGACATATTATGTGGGTTTGGAGATAAACTTGTATTCTTTGCACTTCAGTTCATGAGAGAATATTCGTATCCTTATCGTTGCAAATTGAACCAGCGATAATAATCAGGTTAATGTTCATTGATATAACTAAAGTTGTGTTGCTTCCATAACTTTCCCATTGACGGATCATAATTAGTCAATAAAAGTATCAAATTCTGTACCTAAATAGGAATTAAAATACACATCAACTAATATATGTCAACCATTTTTTTGTTTTAATGATGTCGCAATCATTAAAAATAAACCATTTCGGAACAAATTCGCCGGCAAACGACAAGCTCAAGTGTACCACACTAACTAAAGTGTTTTTCAGCTCTTGTAGCCTTGTTGAGGCGAAATTTTTTTTATGGGTATGCTGTTTGGTTACTGGCCCTGAATAGTCGTTGCGTAGGTCATTTGATAAACGCTTTCATTTGTCATTTTAACCAATCCTCATAGTTTATAGCGCAACAAAGCAGAATTCCTGTTGCATTTTAACGAGGACAAAAATCATGTTCACGGCTGGTTAATTATAATACGAAGCTGATATTCAATATTGCAAAGCGCGAGATAAAGACGAGATCACTTTTGTACATTATCTGTTCTGTTCGGTTTTCATGTGACTCTGATCATCTTGACCATTGGACTAGATTCCAGCCAGATATCCTACTCCTACCAAACAGGACGATTTCACCAACGCCTTTGCTTCGCTCAAAAGCTGAAAATGGCTAGAATTCTGCACAATTTAAAAAAATCCGATTGCATTGTTTAAAAGAAGTAAAAATAGAGCATTTTTACAAACTACGTTTGAAAATTATATGAAAAGTACAAAAGGAAATATTTCATGTTACATGTCGTGGAAATACCAACGAGTGCATGAGCTGTCCCACAAATTACACCTGTAAATTTTTAGGACATGATTCATCAAGATGCTTGAAATCGAGTCGTACATAGGAATGTAGTACATATCACCTATGTATGTAGGTATCATCATTGCAAGTTGCATAATGCAATGTCCAAACAATTTCATATTATTATTGACTCGACTGATGTGATTTTGTGAACTTTGACAATTTCTACACGATTCAATGCAGAGAGAAAGGGAAAATACACGTGTGCATAGTGCATGTGTTGTCATGTTACCGCCGGAATATTGAGATCACTTCATACCATTTTACAATCCAGCCAGCGCCATCCTTGTGAGTTGAATTGTATCTTCTGAAAAAGAGTCACTATATGCGCGTAGTGGATTGTAGCACATTATAATGATTAGAAATAAAATATTTTTATGCATGCATGTTAAATAATATAAAACGGCACAAATTCTTTTTGTAGCAAAACTCACCTTCGTGATTAAAGTTATATTTTACAACAGAAGTAGAGCATATTATGTACTATTTCCATTTTGTATAATATATGGTCATATGGTTTTAATGTATTCTCGATGATATGATGTGATAATGATTAATGTTTTTCGCAATGCGAAAAATTACACTTTTCTCATTGCGAAAAACTGAAATTACAAGAGAATTTTTTCGAAACATCCCGATGATATGATGTGATAATGATTAATGTTTTTCGCAATGCGAAAAATTACACTTTTCTCATTGCGAAAAACTGAAATTACAAGAGAATTTTTTCGAAACATTTTTTTTTCATGTATATATTTTGTATATCTGTATCATATCATATAACGTATATGTATTTAAATAGCAAGTAGCAACAAAAAAGTCCGAATTTTAACCGGATCTGTTTTACTTCCCTTTGCGTACTGATGCTTTCATTGTTGTACTTACTGATTTTCATCCATTTTTATGCTGGCTACTTTACATAATAAATTAATGAAACAAAAATATGATTCATGCAAGGGCATTTTGCAGCAAATCAGTGAGGATTATATTATCCCTGCATATTTTATCGTCTGTCTACACATGCTTTTGTGGATTTTACTTTGGTGAGACGAACGCTGTAAAGAAGCGATCATTGACTTTTCAAATCAGACCGTACAAATAATATACCTACGTAATATACAACAAAGGTATGTTATGTCGGATTGATTACGATGGTTCGGTACGATCGTCCCCGCTTTCAATCACGGAAGACAGGTTCTGCCGAAAATCAATTTTCTGCCGATGTCCTATTGTGTGGTTTTTTTCAAGGAATGAATTACAAAAAAGATGATGACTGATGATGATGATGATGTCCATACAATACGATATATACATTTATACATACATATGTGCAACAAAGAATGCAATAATACGCTTGAATAAAATATAGCACTTAATAAGCATAGCATTTTATTGTATTGAATCGAATTATATACCAACGGAGCCGCATCAATAATCCTTTTTACTCCACTTGTTCAAATTCTATTTAATAAGTCATATTGCTAAATCCCTTCAAATAAGCTAGCAAAAATTACACATACCCGTTCATCATCATACCTATATATGTTTATATATCAATTAAAAAAGGACAACACAAATTTAGAAGCTGAATTACAATTGAGAAACTATGCATTAACAGGTTTTTAATATAATACATTATTAAATTTCATTATAATTTGAGTTATTGTTCTTGACATATTAATTTAGAATGACACAATCGTAAAGGGATCAACAACACCATTATATATTTTTTCATTCATGCGATTTTACTGCAGCGTAGAGCATTTGAAGATTTTAAAGGTTTGTTTCAAATAAATCTTTTTTAGAAATACAATGTTATATGTTGTCATTTTCATCTTCATTTTTTTCATGATACCTACAAAATATTAGAAGATACACGATACACATATACTTGTGCACCAAACTCACGTATGCATTTAATGCTGTCAGAAACCTTAAGATCTTTATTGTTTGACCAACAAGATATTTTGTGTGTAGAAATAACGGTCGGCTCACTAAAAGCTTCTTCGGCAAAGATCGTAAACTTTTTGCCTAGTCCAAACGATTGTATTACAATCGATCGGAAACTCAGCTGGTTTGTGGTATTGCCAGACACCGGGAACCAAAAACACACAGTCTGTCAAGGTTGATAGTTTGCAACGGTTAGTATTAAAAATTCGGCAGAATAGCAGATAGTGTGCTTATTACTTTTACTCAACATGTTTTAACCGTTTTTAATAAGTCTTTAGATAATAATTAAAACTATGTGATGATGTGTTAATTGTGTCTAGTTTCCGTTTGACAGTTTTTCCATCAAAGTGGGGTAACGTGAACAGGTGAACATTTGTTAGAGAAATATTATTTAAGCAGGATCCAAAAATTGGTATACGTATATTTATGATTTATGTATGATTTAATTTTTCTGGTTATCCAAGAAAAACCAACTAAACAATAATTTATTTGAACATTTCACCTGTTGCACATGTACAACCAATCTAATCACTTGCGTACGTCCATATGTGTGACCTAGTATACTAGCACGCAATCATATACCTACATATGTGCATACGTCATTTAAATATCATCTGTATTTTTAATAAGTATTTGCGTCTTTTATGACTGTGGCATATGTATGTTTGTATGTAGCTCTGCTGATAAAATTAAAGTATGTCATTGATTTTATTTGGGAGAGCTTAAATTGCAGCACTGGCATATCAAAATCTGCAATGAGTGTTTGGAATGCTGAACAGCGAAACTGAAAATAACACTTGCTACGCTACACTGTAATTTAAAAATGTCAATTGACTTCCTCTTGGATTGTCGTTCAAATATTTGAATTGTTGCATTTAACTTTTAACATTTTAACATTCGTCTAAAATATTTTATTGAGCAAATGCGATATTTGGTAGTTATATTGTGAATAGCACGTGGGATAAACGTGTGTTGTCGCCAGTTTTCTAACAACATAAACACCAAGTTTTGTTGGTCATATTGCAAGTTATAATTGATAATTTATTTTCATTTTTTTTTAAATTATTCGTTATGGATGCAGTATAGAATTTTTACTAGCGGGCGCCATATATATGTACATATTATGTTTCATGGTTAAGTATACAGGACGACAATCTTGACACCTTGTTGAGTTGCATTGCACAGTAACCAGCCAGCAGAAGGGAA
>JAHZNC010000163.1:0-67781 GCA_027744095.1 Zhuqinia jingwanae
TTTTTAAATGTAAAAATGTTTGCAAAACCCTGTCATATAATCATCATCCATCAGTTTTTTAAATGAGACGGTGCTTTTTTGTCAATCGAGAAGGCACAAGAGTTGAGGGCTTGTTGAGGGTTGAAAAGAACAATTTGCATTTTTACTTGAATCTAATTTCTACATTTAATTTAAGTCCGTTCCCCGCTAAACGCTCATCATAGCCATCATCCTGTTAGGCATTTAAATAAATAAATAATTTTTTTTCTGTGTGCTCCTGCTCTTGTAATCATTTGTGAAGTCATCGTATTATCATCACATTTCTTCTTGAGGGTGGAGTTTGGCATTGTCCATTCACCATCTTTTTACCATATAACCCAAACTCCATACCAACCAACTCCAACTTGACTTGTATAATGTGCTGTAGATATATACTGATCCTCATCACCATATTCCCATTTAAATAGTGGAAAATTGAATTTTTTGTTGTTAAATTGAAAACAGTCAACAAGTCAAAGTAACAAAAGAACTCATCGTCATCATCACGGTTGCCATTTTGTTCATAAAAGGCAAAAGTTGAATGAGGGGTGCAAACGCTTTGAAGAACTTGTATTATTATTTGGATGGTACCATGATGTTGATATGATAATATTTGAACTGGCAGAGCATAGCACGTGTGCAGTAAAGTCGTAGCGTAATAATAATATTATCATATACATGCAATGCTTTTCTTCGATTTAAAAGTATTCTTATAATGTTTGTATCAAAATTTGTGAAATTTGCTGTTGTTGTGATAGAGGTTTTAGATGTTGCCAAAAAAAACATTACAAATTACAATATATGTAGGTTTTATTCCGTAGGTTTTTAAGTTGGGGTGTCAACAACTCTGCTAAGAAAATAACAATTTTCTTGTCAAATTTGTAATTCCTGCTTTTGCTGCTAACAAAATGGGCAGATAACCTTCAAAAACACATAGTCATCCAAAAGCACCCAAAATGTTTTGTCTTTTGTTTTGTCAAGGTACCAAATAACGTGTGTGGTTTTGGAGTTGGTTTTTTTATTTGACTTTTGTAACTTGACTTGATGTCTTATTTTTTATGCTTTTGATTTTTGACATAAAATTAGTAAAATTACAATGTTCAAACTTCACACACATGCGTACATTTTACTCTACAATGAGTGAATCTCAATCACACAAAGTAACTACCGACAACATACTACTGAACATGCCACCAAAGAACGTGATGCACTAACGATTTATATGCTTTGTAATTTCCCGTGTAATAATCTCATCTCTAAATGTCTCATAATAGCATATTTCATTAAATTTTATCGCAGTTAAAGTACGTAACTTTATTTAATTTTTTGAAGGAGAAAAAACAGGAATTGATTGAAAATGAAATGACTTTTTTTGTTGCTGTTGCGCTGCTGTGATTATGATAAAAATTTAATTGAACGACAGCAACAACACGACAAGGCAATAATAATGCACCAGTAGAGGCAGTTGCTTGTCGTGCAACTTTTCTTAGTGGAGTCCACCTCTAGTAATCATCTCTTGTTAAGTGTCATTACTAATCGGCTATCTTTATTTTCTCAAATGAAAACACAAAGTTGCTAAGACTCATTAGCATTTAATTTCTGTTTTTCTGGTATAAAAATGCTTTGTTGCTGATGTTGTGTTGTGATTCTTTAAAGGGACAACTTTATTGACAGCAAGGTGGTGAATCAAAAAGTGAAAAAAATAATAGAGAAAGCTGATAAGGAGGAATGAATGAATAAGCAATTTATTTTGCTAGGAGCCAACAACGCAGTGCAATGTGCAATAATATGCGTCCTTTTAAATTTTCACTGGCAACGATGTTATTGTTGATGATCCTGATTTAATTGCATGACGATCCTCTTAAAATAATAGTACATAAATGACTGATAATTCCCAGAAAAGATTTTGATGTTTTTAAGGATTACTGCAATATTTTATACCTATTGCATGACCTTTTTTTAAATCATTTGTTGTACAGAGTTAAAATAAAATAATTATTATGAATACAACTCTTGATTGTTTTTGCTCAAAGTTGAGCTGATATAATTGCGATAAGTTGAATTTGATGGGGACGAAGGGTTAGAGGTTTCGTTTGAAAATTGCCATGTACAATTTCAAGGGTCAGAAGAAAGCACAGCTTAATTAGCACGAATACCATAAGATTTTTCTTCGTAAGAAAGGAAGGGAAAATTATTCTGCAATGCAATTTCTTTAGGTAAGGGTTAAAAATTTCAAGATTGAAATTTGGAAAATGTGTCATAGGTTCGTACATTCATACCTACATGGGTACACAGGTTAGGTATATACACGCGAAATTAAATACACTGCACTGCAGCAACATTTTTTGTAACATCTCCCTTCTTGTGAAATGAAATGAATCATTCCTGAAAGATGATGATAAATGTTGAAGGTAAATTATACGCATCACACGGTATGACGAAGCATAACATTAGCATTAATATAAAAAAAAATTTAGTGTTACTTGTTTCTACATGCATTTTTGTGTTGAATGTATTTAAACAATGAAAAATTTAGGAAGAATGGCACGGCCGGATGTGGAAAAAAATTAGCCATTAGCCATGTACAATAATGTACATATCAATCCGTATTGTAATGTGCATTGGCAGCAGCATGTCAGAAAAGTGCAATTGTTTTTTTTAATGCTTCTTGAAATGACCAACACATCATCATCAAGGCATAAACTCATAATACGCAGGATTCTTTAACACCACTTTAACTTTAGAAAATCCAATTTTAATTAGACTCAAGGGAAAACGGTGAGACACAAACGCAAACTATTGTTCAATCACAAAACTTTTGTGTCGATTCTCATCTATTTACTTGCTAGTCTCATGATTATGATGATGATGATATACCAAAGCCCTTTCTTTTCTTGCTTCGTTAAAATACATGTATACCTTCATAGCAAAATCATCTCCTCAGTACATCCTTGTCATCTCATCTTTTCATCATAATATCATATACGTGAAAGAATGATATGTACAATGTACATACCATGTTTCTTGTAATAATAAAATAGGTTGGTTTACTTACATTATGTTTGTCTTACTCATTGTTCACAACAACATCACAAACGACAACAACATCGGCAATGGTGATGCTGGTGGTTTTGTTGGTGACCAGACCAGATTTTACTTTCTTCGAGAATACGACTATCAGTACTACTACTATCCATTTGGTTTGCAAAAAAAACTTGTCGAGATTTTTTTTGCAGACAAGTAAAATGCTGCATTGCATGTTAACATGTAGTTTTGTTTTAGTAAAGTTATGGGTTGTAGAGCAGAGGCAAAAGAGCAAGTGAATGCAAGCAAGCGAAAGGAAGAGCTATGCAAACTTGTTCCCTTTCTGAATCATTACTCGTCATGTTTTACTTCTTTTTCCTTTTTATTATTATTGCATTAAAGCTTATAATAATGTTAATAATGCCAAAAAGTGTACACACAGTGCAGTCTTTCCAATTCGTAGTACATAAAGTAACGTAATATTATTTATTCTAGTGGACCTACAACGTAGCAGCAGTTTTTTTTTAAATTTAAGCTCCACAAATGGTTTATACGCTGATGATATTCTAGTTTTTTGTCCCTGTTACCATTTTGTAAACATTTAGGAAAATTACATGCAAACGTATGACTTGGCTTGGACATGTTTTTATGGCACATCATCATGGCATGGTATATATATGGCAGTTGTTCTTATTTGCTTAAAGGGTTGAGCTTAGTGACTGTGACATGATCTTTTTTTGTGACTCTGGCTGAAAAATGTATGAATCACCCTTGTCAAATAAAACGCTCATGATTTTTGTTTGAGCATTGTGGAAAAATATTAACTTTTACAAATTATCTATCGTATTTAATCATTGTGAATGAGCAGAAAAGTACAAAGTAGGAGGAATACTAAGTAGAATATTAATAATAATAATATTGTATGTTGGACGACGCATATATAGGTACGTACATTTTAACAATTTTCATTTGGTTTTATGGTAATTGTATGGCAAAGGAAGAAACTGGGTGTGGTGGTAGGTGGTCAAATCTACTAATAATAATAAAAAGAGAAGCCGGAGGCTTCATTTATTACGAACTTTGTTTGTAAAATTGATAGGGTCTGAATGAATGATTATGTTGATGATGATCTATGTATCTCGGTATGCTAACATGCTTGTTCTTTTCTACATTCGTACATTCGATTTACAAAGAAAAATGAAACAACTACACGAGTATTTTTACACTTGAGCGCTCACAAAGACTGTGGAAGAAAACAGTGATGTGATGACTGACTAGCTATAAAGAAAGAAAGAAGTCTGTCTTCATTTTTTTTTGATGAAATGCAGTATAAATATTAATTTTGCAGCATATGTTGATAGAGTAGTAGTAGCATAGCATGCGATAGAGATGAGTGGTAGCAAAAATTTGCAAAAGATCAAGTTGTATGTGTACATATTTGTACTTGCACATGGGAACGAGCTAAACCAGAAAAAAATTTGCGGTAAAAATGATATAGCAAGCCCCTCAGCTGCAAGGAAAAAAATGTTTCTCCTTGAGAAGTATGCACAAATTGCAAATTTTCTTCCTGTCACCTAAGAAAGTAGGTGGTTTACATGCCATGTCAAAATTGCACCCCTCTCCCTCAACGCATCGTACCTTTTAATAATCAACTGCATTTCAATTCAACATTAACAACCACAGAACATTTTTTATATATGAGATGAATAAGAAATGAATCAAGATACACACGAAAGGGTTGGGTAGCTATAGCGTTCGATTTGATCATCATATTCAATATTATGGTATTTTCGTTGAGTAATAATATTACTATATATATAATATATACATATACAAAGGTATGTGAATATTTTTTTAGATTTGAAAGGATAAATTTTGATTTTTTTATAATGGGAAATGATAATAATTATCAATTATTGATAGTATTGGGATTGGAAAGAATTGTATTTTTTAGCGACGTTAAATAGTGATTACATGTATTTTTGGGTGACTGGATTTGCTTCAGATAATATTGCGGATATTCGTACGAAATTCATTTACACTGGTATGTGTATACTATCAAACTTTTCGCCAAGAAATAAAACTATCAAATCCGCAAAGTATTGAGATCTGCTTTATATGATATTTTCAGCGCGTATTACTTTAAAGGCTGTACATAGAAAACGCATGTTGTTTCACTGCTTTTGATACGAAAAACATCTAATAATGAACATACACAAACACATGTCCTAAAATGTTATGTGTGTATTGAAATTTTATACAGGCACATACCTACATATTATATCGGTTGTAAAAATGCCATAAGCAGATCTCTCTCTCTCTCTCTCTCGCTGTGTTAATATTTCCCTTCTCTTCTGTTTATTGTTGGTCTGGTAGTCTGGTTTCCTTTAGGCTGTAGGCTAGGAGTAAACAGTCAGTCATGCATGTTTGCTGCTACTGTTATTACACTGCTTCTGCTTGGATTCGATCCGTACAATAATAAACATTTTAGCGGTGGTTGAGATTGGATTAGTGTACTATTATTTTTTGCACAACGAGAAGGGATTGAGATGAGTAAAGAGAATAGTTTTGAAAAGTGAATTACTACCGCTGCTGATGCCACGCTGAATAATAAATAGAAAAGCTATATGTGCATGCCGCGCATACTGCACACTCCTAAAAATATGGGACAAGCAAGTATAAATTTCTGATTGTGAGTATTTAGTATGCATCGCCTGTATCATAAAAAGTGGAAAATGAAAAATGCTCAATGTACCAAAAGCTATCCTCGTATTGAATTTGCATTATTGATGTATGGTGGCTTTGTGTAAAAATGTAGCGTAGGCTTATTAAAATGAAGAATATTTTTATTAGTTTTTTGTTAGAAAAAAAAACTTGTGTATAATAAGTAGGTACAGAGGGATAGGATGCGGATGATGATTTCAAATGTGAAAACTATCAAGTCAAGTCATCAATAGAGATTTTGAGATAGATGCAATGAATGATATATGTATGGATGGTGATGATGATATGTTCACAGCAGCAGCAGTTTATATTGAACTTGTTTGAAATAATTTTACACGAGCAAGAAGAGAGAGTAGGTAAATACATGCAGTACTGGCTACGAACGGCATTAAAGCAGTTTGAGCTCTTCTCATCGTCAGTTCAGTTCATCAACATGAAATGCTGAAAGATCATAAAAATTGAGGTTTTAAAAGAGTGTGAAAATTTGCAGAGAATGAGATGATGGGATGTGATGATAGCCTAGATTTTTTGGAAGAAAAAAATGCATGATCTGATGGTTGGTTTAGTTGTCATAAAAAGGATGAAGGAAATGGACATGGATGGTTTATGGCAAAATGGTTATTTATAGATTTTCTTTTGCATAAAACAATTTATTTTAGAGATATGCATATATGAAGTTACTTTGCATCCCACTTTGTCACTGTGCCGTGTAGTATCCAGTGTTTGTTATTATTACTAACATGACTTATGTAGCTATCTACACACATAGTCTATTAATCATTGGAGCAAAAATATGTTGAATTTCCATTCATGCACATACTACTACTACTAAAAATAGCTAATGAGCTTTGAGCTACTAGTATAATCGTGATCAGTATTTAATGTTTCCTTATTGTGTTTTCCAAGCTTTGGTGTAATCCGATTATCTAATGGCAAGCTTGTGTAGTACGTAACGTAACGTGTAAGTAATGAGATGAAATCAATAAAGAGCCGACTTTCTTTTGAAGATGGACGCTTGCCGACTACCGCTGGCTGCATGAGATATAAATATGGTTAGGATTTCATTACAAACATCATGTTTTTATGGTTGGATAATGCTATTCAATAAAAGCATAAGAATGTGAATCATTAGTGATATCATCATTCATAATTAGTATGAATAGCTTCATCATCAGGATCAGAGGAAGCACAGAAGCTTTCACGCAACAAACAACACAAAAATTGTTATGTTTAAATTAATGTAGAATCAAGCGTAAAATGACTTGAAAAAAACTTGATGATATGATGAGCATATCATTATTATTATTATGTATGCTACTTTTTTTTGTACATTTTGCATTTCTCTGTCTTTTGAGTGACAGGATGTACGAAGAGCTTTTCAAAACGAAATTAAACATTCTTCTTTATTTATTTTTTGTTCTTTGCAGATTGTGATTCGTGAGGACACTTCAAAGTCGATTACGCTCCCGGTGGATGATGCAGCCACAGACAAATGTGCTTTTGCGATTGAGGTAAGCCAATTCAGCAAAAAAATAATATTTTAATAAGAGGGCATATACTGAACTAGGAAGTTAAATCTCTCATGCTTACATGCATGCGAATTTCTCTTCATTTTATTCCTATTCAAAGAAAATAAAAAAAATCATAATTACATTTTCCCATGATACTTTTCCTCTCTTGATCATTTAAAAATAATAGAGCCATCACAAAAAATACGTCAAATTTAAAAAGACACAAGCAGTTACGACGAACGACTACTGAGATAAGTGGTTGGTAAAAAGAAGACGGATGAATGAAAGAATAATGTGTATAATATTTAAAGAATCACAATGACTAAATAATCCCTTACACATAATAATAATAATAATAATCGCAATCAGAATTCAAGTAATACGCCGCCATCCGCCATGAATGATGCATGGCACTACTAGCTGTTGACAGATTTATGACCATTCATTTATAGGATTCGGAATCTGCATTTCTTTTGTTGATAATTTTTGCCTGTGGTCTAAAAGTAACAATAGTAAATTCTGTGAAGATGGTGCACTGAAGAAGTATTCCTTTCCCACTTTTTTCGCAAAAGAGAGACTGAGAGAGGCACACACACACGTATGCATGACAGCAACATCTGCTACTCTTCTTCTATCGCCGATCATTGCGTTGTTTGTCAATTGCCGTCTTCTTCTTTTTGTTTATTATTATCTTCACTAATGCGAATCCGACATGGCTACTGTGTAGTCATAATTGATCTCGGCGAGAAAATATGCGATGAAATATTGGACATTGTACTTCTCTCTGTGGCGGCGGAAGAAAATGCCTTGTCGTCATTTGACTATTGAATTCTCGCAACAACTGACGACTTTTTTCTTGTAGCGCACCGAAAATTTAAACAAATATTTTACTGCGGATATTTTGTTGCCTCTGTTTGATCTTTGAAATTAAACTAAATGGAGAAGATGGGTTTGTGTTCATTTTTTTTGCAAAGCAAATACAAATATCGCTGATTTGAGACAGTGGTCACAAGTTGAAACTGGTAAACAAATAACAACTTTTGTATGGGCTCATTTTATGTTATCAGTATGATCATGGTAGATATTATGTTATTGAGTTCTCTGTCGTAATGTCATGATGATAAATGGTCATCAAATGTCACACTTCATACCTCCTTTTCATCCCATCATCCATCCATCACTCAACCTATACTGCCAAAAGTCAGTCAGCCAGTCAGTCAGAGACACAGAGCTTCAGTAAATAAGTGTGAATGTGCTCCTTGCCTAAGATGAAATGCTGCCAAGAAAGAAGAAGTGAGAATATTTTTAAAACTTTATAGCAAATTGTAAGGAGCTTGTTGTGGTGTTGTGTGTTGTTTGCCAAAACATAATGAAAAAAGAGAGAGCTTGCTTGTTTGTTGTAGGTATGCATATATATTCTCCTCCTGTGTGGGAATATAATCATTCTCTGTTTTTTTTTAAAGTAAGAAACAATTTATGAGATGATGTTGTAATATAATTATTGGGACGACGATGATGAGCCTGTTTAAATATAATGATGAATGGAATTATGACTGACAATAATTTCCACTCAACTGTCCATTAGCTCATCAAAGAGAGTTAGAGAGAGAGAGAGAGAGAGAGGGAGAGAGAAGATGAGAATATAAATTTATTACAATTTTTTTTGAAATGTATGCGTATGGTTGTGTGTGATGTTGATTGCTTATTGTGTTTATGGTTTGTAAATTGTCCTGCCATCTTTTTTTCTCTTTATTATCATTCTTGTTTATTACGGAGACTGGTACTGTTGGTCACTCGCTGCGATGATCGCACAGTAATCACACAAAATGAATAGGCTTTTTGTTATAAAATATCAGAGCAATTTGTGACATGTGTTTTGGAGTGAGCCATATATACCTCATATATGTATATGTATATAATAATAATATGTAGGTATAGCCTTCCTACATATATTTTCCTCCCTAATATCTATCTTGTCTTCTGGTAAACAACCACTTATTACAACAACTTTACTTACTCTAATTCGTTTTCTTCGTTGCTGTATATTACTTGTAAGGGTATATTGCTTGTAAATGTATATTTTTCTGGTGGTGATATCACATTTTTTAATTTTTTAATGCGCTCTTGTGTAAGCAAATTACAGGCATGGTCGTTGTAGCTAAAAGCACGTGGCCTTCTCAGTCCATTAATAATAAGGTTAACACACAATTGATCTTGTCTCTGGTTGTCTCCAACTCTAAACAATTCTTCATTTTTTTATAATAAATATTACAATCCAAGTCAACTCAATTAGTGTAGCTGGTTGGTTTATTGGTCGTCCACAACACAAAATCTTGAATATTTTTTTTCTTTTGTATGCATATAATATTACCGTTTTTACAATTTACATCACTTGTGTAGATCACATCATCACCATCTCTTTTATGTACATACCTACATTTATCAAATATTACGTGTACACAGTGATTATGACAAATGACAGAGCTGTATGTGCGGATACTCCATCCGACTTAGAGTGGTACTTGTACATAATCTCATGATACGAAAAAATCCCCGCTCCTTCAAATTTTACAATTTGTTAATTCGTACAAGGGAAAAAATATTTTGCATTTGCTATTTTTCCAATGTGATGTGGAGGACGCAAGTTTTATTTGAGTGAGCTCGAGGCATTATGAAAAAAACGAGCTTACGCATTAATATTAATAGTTTTTTATCATTACTAATGCGTGTTATTCATACAAAAAAAATATATAATCAAGCATTATATTATTTTGAGATAAAAACAATTTCTTTTGTTGCAAACTTCTCAAGTTAAATACACATGATAATAATAATGAGTTTCTCGCTGTCTGTTGTGCAGCTGGGATTTTTTAATAGACACACTCCTCAGTCCTCTCTATCTCTGCTCTGTCCGCACAGAAGAATTAATTGCTTGACTACGCAAAAGTTCAGAGAAATAAATTATAAAAATGAAAAAAAATTGCGCATATTAATGATATGTATCAACTTCTTGTACGGTGTATGTTGTATTGTATGTTTTATTTATATATACTTAAGCGTAATTATGCAAGCAAAGGCAAACGTAATCTCTAGGAAAGGGCTCAAAATGGTGAGATGAAAAGATCAAGTGAACCGGTCACAGTCACAACAATAAAAGCAACTGCTGCTAATAAGCTCATTTATTTCCCTTTATGATTTTCTCTCCTTTGTAATCTTTCATCTTATCATCATATCATGACATCATGATCTCTGTGAGTAAGCTTGTTTGACTGATTTAAATCAGGTTGACAAGATTAAGTTCATTTCCTCACATGCACATGGGGGTACACACATCAATTGCTTGGTCAAAAAGGTGGAGTGCGTCTGCAATCTGCAATGCAATATGCTCATTATTTTTATTTTTTCTACGGATTACAATTGTACTAACTGGCGTCGTCAACTAAACTAACTAGTTTTATCATGAGTATGTATCTTGTAGTATCGCTCCCTACCTGTCTAGTATTTATTGAAGGCATGTCTTTTTTTTGTAAAACATGATTGGTTTGAATTTAACGAGCTGGTGCTAGTAAGTATGAAGTAAAATGACAAAGAAAAATTATACTCTCTTTTTGCAAACGATTGCTTTTGTTTCGCCTAAAAAACAGTCAGTCATATAACCATAATAAATGTAGTTCTAGCTATCCAACAATGAGGTCGTTGTATGTACTCTTTAAGTTTTGCGGAGAGGATTTGATTTTTACAGAAGAGGGACAGACAAAAATGTGTCCTTACTTTGGCGTGATGATGAAGGATGAAATATTAAGCGCGAAGGAGCTACGTTGTATATTGGCTGACATTTGTGAGGTGTGTAATTTAGAGGAAGAAGATGAGATAAAAGATGTGAAAGAAAGAAGAGGAAGGATGAAGGCAGTAATAAAATTAATAGTGATAGTGATGATGACTCTTCTCTTTGCTCTTGAGACACTCTGACTCTTTGATGCTGATTTTTATAGCGCGAACACGATGAGATGAAATGCATACAATTGCACCTAAACGTGCATTCTCTGATAGTTGATGCGACTGTAAATTTAAGGATGATTACATGTAATGTGTAATGTGTGTCCTGTAAAATAATACATAATATGTGAAATGTAAGCTGGACGGATGGGAACGCAATAAATTCCCATTAGACACGTCATTACTGTTATTGCTGTGATTATTATTATTGTTATTATTATTCGTAGGATCATGCAACATACAGTAAAGCACACAGTACACATACCTATATACTTTTTGAGAGAATTGCGGGACACAATCTTGCATATAAGATTACTACATTTACTTATGTACATATTTGGTATGGCCTTATAAAGGCATGTTTGTGCACAAAAAAACGGAAGGTACTCTAAAGAATTTTAGGGGATTGTAATGCCACCTGCAAAACAACATGCACCTCTCTGCAAATCTATTGAAATGGGGAGGAGGAGGAGGAAAAAAGGAGGAATAGTTGTTATTGGCAGTTAAACAAGTGGTGCAAAAAGAAGAGGGTTTATATATGGGTTACGTTATATTGTAGTGTGATGTGGTGGTAATAATAATAATAATGATTGCAGTTAATGTTAACAATGTATCATCGTCTTCACTATTATTATTATCATCAGCCATCCTCTTCGTCGTTAAAATCTTCCTCTCTGCTGATCATTATAAGGCGTTTGTTGTACAACATTATGCATGCAAGATTCAAGCAAGTAAACTCATCTCATGATGATTTTCATCTTCACAATGCAATGCAAAACGAGAAGAAACGAAAAATGGCAAATATGGGAGTTTATGCATCATGCATGTATTATTAGGAGTATACAGGTATAATAATATGCATATAGTACGTACTACGTAGATGAAAAATGATATATTATTTTTGGCGATGGAGATGATGTGTAGGTACTAGGACTGATCATGATGTATTGTGATTGTGATATACCATTCTTTTATCAAGTACAAAAGAACATGATAAAAAGAGGAGCAATTTTTATGAGATATATTAGTACAGTTTGTCGTTGATTTAAAAGTGTACAAAAGAAAGATAAAAAATTAGAGAAATAATCTCAAATTTCGAGGACTGATGAGATGAATGACAATTTGACAATGCATCAGTTCGTTGAGATACAGAGAAACTTGTTAAAATTAAAGATGAGGGAATGTAGAATGGTAGTAGAATTGTGAAGACGTAAAAACTATAATAAAATTAAAATATAGCAACAAGAAGATAGTTTAGCCTTGGTGTGTTGTCTCATTTTACAGGCAACGCAAGATTTTACATTGCTAGTGGTGAGTTGCATAATTGCGCGCTTACCGAAGCATATAAAGAACTAGAATAAATTGTTTTGATTTTTTTTGTATTGTGTGTCTATTCCACAAAATGAATGAGAAAACTTTTTGCGATAATGTGTCTATTTTTTTGTATTTATTTTTGTAAAATGTTTGAATTTCTATTCTTGTTTATTTTTGCAGGTGTCAGCCGGTGGACAGTCTTGGGTAATCAGGCGAACCCACGCAAATTTTATACTTTTGGATGAGCAGCTGCACCGTTGCGTTTGGGACCGAAGTTTTTCGCGTCTCGAACAGCTGAAAGAGTCCCTGGCTGTGTCATCTTCAGCATCATTATTATCTTCATCTGCTGGCAATGCAAAAGGGAGAAGGCACCAGCAGGCCAGTAGTTGTGCCAATATAAACATTGCAACCTCATCAACATCCCAGTCTCAATGTTCAAGAAGGCGGACGACCAGTGCTAGTGGTGCTGCTGCTGTTGGTTGTGAGGACCTCGTCGTTGTTGGTGAAGACGGCGTCCAACAACTTGAAGACAATAACAGTCATTCACTAGTGCACGGTGACCATCCAGATGAGGAACATGTGGGTGCCACACACACTCAATATTTATTTTTTTGCATGTTGCATATATGCCTGCTGCTCCTTCTGACGCTGATGATGTAGTTTCTCTTTTTTTACATTGTTGATTTCGAATGCTTATGGCTCTTGCTTTGTTGTTCGTCTTCTTATAAATATCTCTATAAAAGGCTATTCATGTCCGCTCCCCTTTTTCTCTTATTCTTTCTATGCAACAACATAACAACAATAAAAAACGATGAAGATGATGATGACGATATTCTTATTTATGCACTGCATATTTTTCACTGTGCATGTCTAATAGGTATATATTATTATAAGTTGTAAAGTTTTAACTTATGCCTGTATAAAGTCGTGTGATGTGCCTCTCTCTCAAAAATGTGTGTATTTTTACGAGTTTGTCGCAGCAATAACATTATTACGACTATATCGTCATCATTCATCATTATCATCATCAATAGCACATTGCGTTAAGTAAAGGGATAGAAAAAATAATTGTGCATGTTTTGCTTACCTTCATATTATCGTAGTATTGGTCATTTACATCCTATCCGTCTTCAGGTAACAATGTTAGCTGCGTGCATAGTAATGTGTGTAGAGTAGAGCATTAGTGCATCTTATCATGATTTCCTTACCTATTTGAAAGATTTGAAAAATCGCATTGTTGCTCTCCTTTAACTACCGTGATTATCATTCCTATTATTACATTACATACATACTCTACGATTATTACGGCACTATTACGGTAGTTATCACTTTTTGTGGGAAGGAGAATAATGGGCAAAAGGTGTCGACTGAGGACAGGAGCCATTATGGCCATTGTTGAGGAATTTCTGTTAAATAGCAAAGCTACAAGTACTGCAGATGTTAGCAGAGAAAATAAGATTTAAAATAAAAAGTTGCTTTTTTTCGGTGGTGGGGGTACTACAGTATGAACCTTGTGGTGGGTAGTGTCAGTGCAACAGTAGTTTTGAACGCTGTTTTTAAGCAGTATGTGTTTTTTGTGTATTGTTTGGAAATGAATATAAATGGTGGTTGGGCTCAAGGAAACAAAATGAGACCGTCAACGCATCGCTTTCATTCAATTTTTTTCAATCATTTTTTTGTGAGTACTATACATATTATAATACGAGATGCAAAGTAATGTAGCAGTTTTTCATTGTTGACGTAACGTTAATCGTGGAGTCTCTTATTGTTTTGTTTTTCGTGTTGTGTCACGACAAATAAGTGACAAAAATGTATCTTCTTAAAAATAGAACGATCTGATTTGATGGCTGCTGCTATACTTTGAAAAGATAATCTGGTAAGAATGAAAAAATGTACAAATAAAAAATAACGTCGACAACAATGCAACGGTGGTGACGATGGTGGTCTTTTTTAGTTGCGCAAGGCAATAAGGCATATTGCATTGACTTGCCTTGTCATTCATAGATAAAACATTCTTTTGTCTATGTTGTCATTATCATCATCAGTCATAAAATTGAATCAAGTACAGAGGATGGAATAACGCTTTTTTCTAGCACTTCCGTGTGTTTTTCGAGAGATTTTGCGTCTCCACCCTCCTCCTGGGTTAGTCATTTTCGTAAATGATTGTAATCGCAGTCACATCGTAATCATGATGATGATGTGATGACTGTGAGAGATTGTGAATGAAATTTATACATTTTTGTCAACTCATTCAGTCAGTCAAGTAAAAAAATGTAATCTTACAATTCACAGCAAAAAGGCACATGAATATAAAGTTTGAACAGACTAATCTCAACAGTTTGCATGATCATTGGAATTCCACTGCTGCAAAGATTTTTTTATTATTTCGTGCTCAGTCTAAAAAAGGAGAATTTAATGGTTCACGGGAGACTAAACCTAAGAAAAAAGAGAATGAGTATGAGTTGTGGATGTGGTGTGTGGACCACCGCCGCCATCATCATCAAAACCAGGAAAATATTTGTTTAAAGAAGAGATAACTTTGAGGATCGTTTTGCCTAAATTTCCTGTCTTGTATACCTGAGTGAATAAATAATAAATGCCGAAATAATAATAATTAATATTGGGTTTACTACAAACAGTCACAACTTTTTTACGTAGTTATTTACTTGTATGTATTAAAATTTAGTGCGCGACTGTAGCGAGTGCCCGTGAAAACAATTTTATTTTACTTGCGTGCATGTGTTTTTCTCGTGTAAACTTGTAAAAAGTTATGAGACTTGTGCAAATTTGAGACGAAATGTGCCAAACCACATGATGATGATCATGATCACAATGAGTAGTTTAGTCAGCAAATTTTTGTTTGTTGTTGTGACATGCGGATTGTTGTTTGCATGCGCTGATGCTCATCATGAACATATATACCCATGATTATCATCATTGATGGCTCGCTGAGTTATTGGCTTGTTAAAATAGAGAAAAAACGGGAAATTTGTTTCAAGTCAAGTGGGATGGGAGATTTTTTGATCATCATCATCGACAAAATAATCATGGCATTCACTCACTCATCGTGTCTATTAAACACAACACTGGCACGGTTCCTCCATTTTGTCTGGTGATTGCATGAGTTTGATAAATAAATTATTTGAGAAGGGAATAGGGATTTTCTTGTCATCATCATCGTCATCCGTATGTTGTATGCATTTTATCATCGTAAAGATATCAGCTTCCTCCTCATGACATGACATGCTTGCTTGCGATTTCATATCAATACAACATTATTATTATTTTTTCTTTCTTGTGTAGTTCTCTTTCGTAACTTATTACTTATATATATGTAGTGCAAACAAAAGAAATAGTAAAACAATCAATATTATTTGTCATGTTTTACGTTGTTGTTGTTCTCGTTTTGTGATTGGTTTCTTTAAATTTTTTTTTGTGGAGCAGAGTGGATGCAGAGATACGATACTCCGATATTTGTCACGGTTAGCACAACTTCCCACAAATAAAATCACCTGTGGAACGGTTCTTAGCTGGCTTGAGGTATGTAAATTGTAAACTCAACGTAAAATAAAACACCCACACTTAACACCACACAAACACATCCCCTCATTTGTTGTATTGTTTGGTTAACTAAACACGTATTTTATAAAAATATATATTATGTAAATATATATTTGTTGGGTGTAGTATAATATTTATTTTCAAAGATTTGCAATTCAAAATCCCTGTTTTATTGATTGTGTATGAATGAATCCTACCCTATGTGTCTTTTGATATAAAATATGAACTATAACAAAATATTATGTGTTTGAGAAAGAAAAGTGGAACCACTTGGAAAACGTGATGGAGTATTGGTAAATATGATTATATGCTGTATAAAACTGGTGATTAAATGATTTTGTGGCTTTCGGTGTGAGTAGTTGGACAACCGTGGTCGACACATTGTATCTTCCGATGATAGTGACATTAACACACCGGCTGTGGCTGCTGCATGTGCAGTGCGTAAGTACGTTGCTCAAGCTGCGGATGAAATCTCTTTTGAGGTAATTCCAGTTAATTTAAAAATGTATTTTTGTGAGCACTAAAGTTGAAGCAGTCTTAGTTTTTATGGGTATGCATTTTTTGTACATGTTTGCAGGTGGGCGATATGATTTCAGTGATTGACATGCCTCCACCGGAAGAAAGTATCTGGTGGCGAGGAAAGCGTGGATTTCACGTAGGATTCTTTCCCCGAGAATGTGTTCAGGTAGCTGATCCTCATTCTTCACGATTGTTATCAATGAGTTCATTATTGATCGAGTGATAATTTGTACCGTGTTTGTATTGTATGCGAATAAAGGTTATTGGAGATAAGGTGCCAGCTGGTCTCCCCATTGTTTCATCTGTCAGACGGCTACAGAGATTATCCGTTTCCTCTGCACCTTCCTCGTCATCAGCTCCCGAGAAGCCGGTGCTACGAAAACATGGAAAACTCATTGCGTTCTTCAGGTAAATGCCCTTGTTTTTTTTTAAACTTTGCCAGGAAGAGAGAAAAACATTGTTATCGTAATCCTGACATAATGCATTGATGACATAATGAAGATAATATAAAATGCATAATGCATGTTTTTGTTTCTTTGTAGGAGTTTCATTCTCTCACGACCATCAAGACGACGTCTCAAACAAAGTGGAATTCTACGCGAGCGAGTTTTCAGCTGTGATTTAGCCGAGCACCTTCTTAACACGGGCAACGATAGTATGCATAAAATCATACACATAATATTTTGAAATTGAATGACTTTTTTGGTTGTTCCGTATGATTGATTGTGTGTAAACCTGTCTTGTGAATCTTTTGTGTGTAGTTCCTGCGGTGCTCAAATGTTGTGCGGATTTTATAGAAAAGCGTGGGATTGTTGATGGAATCTACCGGTTGTCGGGAATCACCTCTAATATACAAAAGCTTAGGTGATGATGAGAATTTAGTTGACGGACTACTTTTTTCAAGCAAAATGAAGCTCATTAAGAATTACTCAAACAAGTCATTAAATTTGTTTTCCAATTTCATTCGACAGGAATTTGTTTGACGAGGACAAAACACCCGATTTGGAGAACGACAGTGCAATTATTGTGCTCAAATAATATTTATTGTTGTGCAGCAGGTGTAATGTGCCTACTTGAGCTTGTCAATTAGCATTTTTTATAGCATATAGCATTGCAATATTTTGACTTTTATCTTCTTTTATAGGGAATAGGCGTGCAGGCCGTGGTCACAGAATATTTAGTACGTCATGCTGATTTGATATTTAACGACAAGCTTCCCGCCAATTACTCCATTACCACAACAGTATTGAGTCACAAGGCCAGTTGTAGTGCTAGTGGAAGGCCAAAATCCCTGGCAATTTCCTCCCCCATCCGGTTAATGTCCCTGGAAGAAGCCCAAGACAGGGTGAAGCAAGATGACCGCAAGTACATTGAGGTTGGCGGAGGTCCTTCATCCCTTCCCCCCAAATATCACACCGTAATTGACCTGCCTAGTCGTAGATCTGCGTTGAAAAACAAGAGAAGTCCCATTGGCTGGAGACAGTTTTTCTCGAGGAACCGAAGTTTCTCTAAGCCCACCTCTAGGAAAACTTCTAATCCGATTGAGATCACTGTAATGACGAAAAGTATGCCGATGGCAGGCCCTCAAGGGATCCAAACGAACTGGGCTGGAAGACTTCGTCCCGTGAAAAGTGTTGAAAGTCTAGTCTCCTCCCCAATGTACACCACGACCACGGGGGTCACCACTAATGGTACTGGAGAGCACGGTGAGCTCCACCATCATCATCATCATACATTGGATGACGAAAGTGTTTTGGAAGATGTCGAGTCCTCTTTGAGCAAGTCAAGTCCAGCTACACCTGTTATGACAGATGTGGACGTGCTGTTTCACGCTGCCCCACACCATCATCCTCCAACAGAATCCTCCGGACGAGCTATCCAAAACCCCAAAACTCATAATCGGTCAATCAGTCATGACTCGTATTTTGAGTTTGGTGAGTTTAGGAACAGCAATCGCGTGTATATTGACGAAACGCTAGAGGAAGAAACGCTATCACAGTCATCTAAATTGTCGTTGGAAATTAGTAGTGGTGGGGAGAGTCCCACCAGAAAAAACATGTATACCAAAGATTCAACCAAAGGAAACAAGACATCTGGAAGGGGAGGGATTGGTGGCTTGATGAGCCCTGTGACCCCGCCTCCAAGTGCAGCTTCTCTGGTGCTGCCCACAACGTCTACAGTAATGAGTGAAAGTGTTACCAGCACATCTAGTGATGACGTGGTTTCAGATCACTACGCCACCCCTAAATCTCCCCTCCTCCCGTCCAAATGGAGGGATTCAGAAGTGCAAACCTCACAAACAAAACTGTATGATGTTGGGGTGTGCACGCAAGAGGATATGGATCATTGTGCGAATAGCGGGGGTCCGATTGTGTCTTCATCAACGACTGCGAGTTTTGCGAGTTCGGGCCAACGAACAGTTGCTACCACTTCGAAGAGCTGTGGGGTTACAAGGGACAGCAGTGCACAAAGCCTGATTTCTCGCTCAAGCAGTGGAGGAGAAAATATTTACGAACTGGATCGAAATTCCAGTATTGATGAAAGCTCTGTCGACTCTACTCCTTGTGAACCTTATGGCATGACGAATATTATATATTCTCCTTTGGTGGATGATTTGTCCTCTCCAACCTCTTTCGGGGGAGATCATTTCAAATCCGGAATCGACCCCTTCCGAGTATCCAGTGGCGGCTCGGAAGCAAGTTCAACTAATTGCAAGGTTGCTGGTTCGCGGCTTTACGTGTGCCCTCTGTATGAGGCTGGTGTCAACACTGTGGAAAGCCTCAGCTCAGTAGTTAGCGCAGGTACGGAAGTCACTGATGTTAGCAGCACCACCAGTATGTCTATATCTCCTCGTGTCAATACCCCGAGAAACAATCAGTACGAAAATGTGTCTTTAATCAACACTAACACTAACAAGTCACACAATCTGCAAGTTTTCTTGTGCTCATCATCGCAAAGCTTAAACACTCCAACTAATCAAGAGGAGCAACAAAACTCTATGAGCCATGTGTATGAAAATCAGCGGCTTTATGAGAATCAGCCCCCTCCGGTGCCTGCAATTAGGAAGAGCAAATCTGAAGGTGCCGTCATGATGACCAGTTTGACAAACAATAGTAGTAGTAGTAATAGTAGCGCTCAAAGGCAAAGTCTACCTCAACAATCCCAGCAGCCGCTAGTAACTCCCGCACCAGCAGCACCCGCTGTAGTCACAAATGTTCGTGTGGAACCCCAACAGCCCATTTATGAAAAGGAATATTACGAAAATGTGAGTGAAATTGAAGTGAACCCAATGACGACGGGACCGACGACCCATCATGTAGTAGTGGGTGGCATTGATGATGACAGTGGTAATCGGCTATCTCATCGCGAGAGCAACATTTACGAGGACATTGATGACGACGAAGATGATGACGATGAGCTGGGCACTGGGAATAAGTATGAGACTGTTGAATTCGAGAAGGGTTTAATGAAAAGCAGACCATGTACAATCATGATTGATTCAACTATTGACTCTGACGATGAATACGAAAAGGTACAAGAGAGCCCTGTCGTTATTCATCATCACTATGCAGAAATTGAGGAGAGAATGGACACCACGTCGGCATCACCAGATCCTCAACAACAACAACAACAACAGGAGCAAGCCTCCTCGACAACAACTACCACCACCGTTGTAATTGGTCCCTCCACTCCAGACAAAATGGTTGAACAAACTGAAGAAATTAAGGCTGCCGAAGGTGCTACTAGTACAATTCCAATCAAAGATGGGTCAGTGGAGTCAAGCCCGTCTCACTCTCACACGGAAGACATGGTGACATATTTGGAAGTTCAAACTCCGCACTTGAATTTGCGAAACAATAGTTTGGATGATCAGGAGGAAATCTCCCAGCAGAGTAGCAGTGTGAGCGGAAGTGGTTGCAAACTGGAAAAAACAAATTCACGGGACAGTAATGATACACCAAGCAATAGTCCGGCAGCGGATGAAGGCGAAATTCGACACATTGATAGCCCCGTTAATGGTAGTGCCGCCCATGGGGTAGATAATCCGCTTTATGGAATGCCTGCTGAAGATGAGGAACAACAAGCAGAGGTGTCTGTTGTCGCCCCGGCAGTTGTAGTAGTAGAACTGAAAGATAGTATGGATGTACAGAGTGATGATGGTGATGGGGAAGAGGACATGTCGGTAAATGAGAGTCTTAGCATAAGCATTTCAATGGAAGAAAGTCCAAAATCAAAACAATCTGGCGACGAAAGTAGGCCGTCTGGTCTAGCCGGAGGACGCACGAAACTAGTTTCCAGATGCAATAGTGCTCCGCTTGCAGTTGGAGTTCACGAGTTTACAGTAGTGCTTGATAGGTCTCTGGATGATGGTGGTTTTGTGAATGGTGCTGGGGGAGACAATGATGCTGATGATGGGGACGACGATGATGTTTTCCACAAGTCAAGAGCACAAGCCACAAGGAGTAATAGCTCTGCACTGGAAACAAGTCAAGCCAAACAAGACGACATTGAAAGGAGATTTGGAGAGAAAATTTTACTGTGTAAAAGACTGTCGGAACCTTCCCTTTTGTTTTCCAATCAGAATATGAATAATAGTAGCGCTCTGATGATGATGGCTGCTGTAGCATCACAAAAGACTGATTCTAGCAATAATAATTCCGGTGGCTCGACGAATAATGGTGGTGGGGCTAATCCTGCTGCATGGAAAATTGCAGATGCCAAGAGGCTTGCTAACCGCAAGCAAAGTGTAAAAGAACTCCTTTCCAAGTTTGAGACGAGAGACT
This sequence comes from Zhuqinia jingwanae, assembly GCA_027744095.1. Classification (NCBI taxonomy): domain Eukaryota; kingdom Metazoa; phylum Arthropoda; class Collembola; order Entomobryomorpha; family Paronellidae; genus Zhuqinia; species Zhuqinia jingwanae. The sequence continues at coordinate 21,452 of JAHZNC010000163.1, forward strand.
CTAATTCCAGTCCAGGAAGTCCTGTGCAGTCCCCACCATCCAGTTTGCCACCCAGTGGATTTAGTAATAGCAAAGACTCCTCCACATCATTGTTGTTGAGTGGCGGAAGAAGTCCTAGCAATAATAGTATTGGTGGCAGTTGTAGTAGCAACGGAGGTGGTGGTGGTGGCAGCAATGGCAGATTTCAACATCATAGGTTCTCCACGGGGGATATTTTGATGACACAGTCTGTCTCTGCCGTCGAAAATCTCGGCAGCATTCCTGCGTCATCTGGTGGGAGCCTTCCCGGAGTACAAAGTACAAATAGCCTGATTGTGAGGTCAGATACCTTCCCAGAACTAAGCAGGGATGACTCTGCTTCCAAAGAAAATGCTTTACATGGAGCATTTTCAACAGACAGAAATGGTGATGATCAAGGTATGTACTTGTAAATTGAATTCTATTTTTGTAACTTTTGTTGAGAACAATATCTGGTGTTTAACAAAGTATGCATGTTCCGTTTATCATAGTCTCGGAGAAAGGTCAGACTGCCCTTCGTGTGGTCATGAGCTCTGTTGACATGAACGACCCTAGTCGCCGGGAACGTATTGAAAAGTACAAGGAAGAACGGAGGTCCTTCCTTCGCCAGAAAATTAACTCGGAACTAACCGCTCAGAAATCCCCAACAGATGGTGGTCCTCAACAACAACTAGTTTCTCTAAAAAGTCCCAGCTCTGATAATTCTGATTCAGAGTCCCTCAGTATTCCCACTAACCGAACAGCTGAATCCCCAAGAAAGCGTGCGTTCTCTGAGGACTATCCTCTCAACGGAAGTGATAGCACAACAAACAACAAGTCAATAAAAACCGATCCATTCAGCTTGAAGTGCGCTTTTCTAGCATCGACAACGACTACCACGTCCTCGACAAAAGTTTTTGAAACCAGTCTGAATACGTCAGGGGGCACAGAAACGCTTTCCTCCTCATCCAGCACAACAGTGTCCTCTTCTACAAAATTAGTGGACGCTGCAGAGGAGGAGATCAATGTTCGTGAAAGAGTTGCATTGTGGTCAAATACATCATCACAGCAACAGCAGCCAAAGAAAGAGTCACAACCAACTGGAACAGGGGTTGGTCAACGCCTTCAGACAACTACCTCTTCTTTCACCATATCCACATCCACCTCTTCCGCTACAGCGACGCAACCTGTCGTAAATAACGGTGGTGTTGTTGGTGGCACTGGATCAAACAATAACGCTTCGCTTGTCACATCCGCGAAACTCGTAGGAGCTCTATCTACCTCAACAACCGAATTCCCTAAAGTTTCGAAACCGTTGCTCAGACGTGAGCTCACCACAAGTGCCATTGAAGTCTCAAAAAGCAAGCTCACCAAGGTTGGACGGACAAATTCTGAAGGAACAAAGAAGATTAAGGATATGGCAGCGTTTTTTGAGGCCAAACAATTCTAAAAAATATATACAAAACGAACTTTTTAAACTAATTGTCTGTTTTTTATAATTTTTTTTATATTTTAAGTGTTTACATAGTTTTTTTAAATGTTTTATATTGAATGTTAGTAGTAGGTGTTGGGATGTGTGTATTAAATTACGATTACAAAGTATATGATGCGATACTGCGACATGTCAGGAGTGGTTTACAACTTTTAATGTTCACTCACGGAAATATCAAACTATATAGATATTTTATTGTAGTATTACAATAGGTTGTCCTGTAATCTAATTTTGGTTGTTACTACATATTACATGTTTGTCCTATAGCTACCTTATTTTAACTTTTTTTAATTTAATTTCTACGCAATAAAAGTTTAATAAGTGGAAATTCTGGAAAATAAAACAAATGAGATTTTTTAAGGTCAATTCCAACCGGATAAGAGAAAAATAAAACGTTTAGCAAGCCAAACTATTTTTAACCAGCAGCAGATAGTTGTTTTAATAGATAAACTATAGATATTTGTGACAACGATTTTTAAATACTTGGTAAATTTTATATAATTAATCAAATCACAAGACAAAAAAAATACGCAAAGCAATACACAAAACTTAATGTAGTTTAGTTGTAATAATCACAAAAAAAAGTTTAAATTTTTTTAATGAATTTTTAACGTCATCTTAAATATCTTGCCAGTTTTACTCAGCTTATAGCAGCGTTGTTGTAAGATTCAGGTATGACACTTTAAAAATTAAATATGAAACGATATTGTAACTAGGTGGCATTATTAAAATTATTATTTAGATTTATTATGTATCTATAATGTACATACTTCGTTGTTATTATTGTTGCTGTTTTTATTTAAATTAATTAAGAAAGAGAACATTTTATACTACTTACATTTTTATTATCATCATATCTCTGTTGAAAGCAACGTTAGTATCAACAACAATAATAATTATTATCTGTTCTGCAAATGCAATTCAATTCAACGAATCAATAAAAATTATTCAAAGGTCTACTAATTATAGATTAGCTAGAAAAATAGTGTTTTCGTAGCTGCCACCGACATTTCACCTTTACCTACCGCCGATTTTTTATTTGATTGTCTATACAGAATCCTAATAATTATTACATTGAAGAATGCAGCTTTTCTTGCCTTGTCAGTATATATTTACTATGTATCTTCTGGAGACAAACAAAAAACTGACGGTTTTTAACTGATTTTTTTTTGTCATAAATTACATATTAGTAGTATAATAATTATTCATAGAAACTGTAAATTATCATTGTATTTTTGTGTACATTCGTATTGATTATAGTTATTATTAATTAATTATTATAAAAATCAGTAACTATTGTAAAGCGCCTTTTATGAAAAATTAAAAGTAGTTAAGTGCCTTGGCCTTATGAGGATTATTATGCAGCGAACAAGAGAAAAGAGGCATCTGCCTTTGGTATTTTGATTTATGATGACTGTTATTTTGGTTTGCATATAAAAGTTTTTAAAAAAAATCAAAACTGCTCACTTAATTTTAGTATTATTATACTTAAGCGCTTTATATAATAATAAGCAATAATGTAGCAATAACCTTTGATTGACATTTTAAGAAAATTTGCCTTATAATCTCAGCTTGTGTACAACTCATGCATGTCAGTTTCAACATTTACGGCATAACGTTTTGTATAGTGATTGAGTTCTCAAAAAATTAAATACGCTATATTCATGCACATATTACATATACAGCCTATTTGCAAATGTACAATTCATTATTGTTGGAGTAGAAAATATCGAGTTTCGTAATAAAAGTCATGATACTTCTCCCTCAATCAACTACATAATCAACTTGGTCTTGTCAGCTTGTGATTTTTTGTGGTCTTTTTTCTCATTCTGTCACGAGTCATTAATACTTTGTCTACTCAGCGTGCGTATAAAATACAGTTATAATTGTACGCATTTACTTATCATCATTGTTATCATTTAGATGTCGGATGGATGCCGATGACCCGTTATACGATGATGATGATGATCATACAAGCGCAAACATTTCATTGTAGAAACATTTTCATGAACTCTAAAACGTGCAAATATTGCATTATTCACACTGGATATTTTATTGCGTTTTATCAAGGTATAAGGAACGAGTATGCTGGCTGATACACATATATGCCAATCATATGTATGTATATATATTTTTTTTTAATCTCATGGAGCATCTAACGCATCTTTACACAAACTTGTTCTTCAATCCATATATGTATATATCATCAATGCTTTATTCGACTTTCTACTTCGCTGACGAAACAAGATGTGTCAGTATGATCGCCTTAAATTTGCAACGCTGCTGTTGGGCTGATATTCTCGTTGTTGCAATGCAACTCGGTTCGTCGGACAATGAAACTTGATGTGTGTTTTGTGAGTTTATATGATAAAAAAACATACTATTACATACAAATATTTAGATTTAGATAGTATCCATTTTTCCACATTACCTGTTATAATTTGCTCACATGATACCAGACGCCATTACATTCGTATGTACATCAGTCAATAATTATTAAAACTCCAAACAATGTATGTGGCAATAACGCACATTTTACATCTATATATTATTTGAAGCAGAATAATGCATTTAAACCCCCACTGGCATAACCTCCCCTTAATCATAAAAATATTATCCATTTCTACATCCACCAAACAAACAAAAAACATTGCTCTTAAATTAGCAATAATTATCATCGTTATTATAAAAAGTGAAGCAATGGAGTATTGTTTTTGGCCAGAGTAGCATACTCATCATAGTCATCAGTCTGAAATTTTATAATATTTTTTCATGACGAGAAAAATTGTAGAATAAAATAATAGATGTGATGTGCTATTCTTTTCTAAAAAGCCGAGAGAGGAGAGCAACGGAAGCTACCATTCCATAATACTATCTCTAGGCGGAGACCCAAGCAGGCAAAGGCAAGCCAGGCAAAAAGGAGTTTTGCAAAGCTAGCAGAGCATAAAGCGAAATTCTTGTACATCCTGTTCTCTTTCTCTCTCTCTGCATTATTATTATACATACATATATATCCCCACCATCACCGACACAGAAAATATGATCATATTATTATAGAGGCTTTTAGTACATTATTTTATTTTATTATTATAGAAGCCAGTGAGAGTCTATTTCAGTACACACACACACACACACACACACACACACATATATATATACAAACACACATCGCATCGCGAGGAATTCCAATCCAAAGGCAACTTTTTTTTCTCTCTCATGCTGAAAGGCTGATGTTCATGGCTCAGGTGTGAAGTGAATAAGGCTATATCTATATATATATATTGTATACATTTTTCCAAGCACAATATGACTATTATGATATTTTTACGTGTACATTGTACCTCAAAACGAGAGAGGGAGAGCATGGCAGTACATCATATCAAGTTGTAGCAGCAGCACAGGATGTGGAATAAGGTCGTCGTCGTCATATATTCGAGCGACATGATGATCATGATGGCACGACACAGTCACTTGTCTATCTCTTTGGTAGACACACAAACTGTGAACACTACGAGCACTACTGCTGCTGCTGCTGCTGCTACTGCTCTGTTTTTTTATGTAATAAAGCAGCTGCTTTTCGGTTCACGGATGTTGGAGAAGTAGCGAGCGATTCGAGTGACTTGCCGAAGATATCCGCAAATGCCCCCACTCGGCTCAGCTTCGGCTCATCATCAGCAAATAAAGGTCTCCTTCTTCTTCGTCGTGCTGCTCTACTGCTTATATACACGCAATAATAATATGTAATAATACACTATTTTGTCCATAAAAAGCGTCTCTCCGCAATAAAAACCAAGCATGTTCTCTCTCTCTCCTTCTTCTCAAACTTTCTTTTCAAAATTACATGTTACAAAAAATTGCCGGAAAGCTCAAAGCATGCATGCATGCATGCATGTGTGAATTGAATACATGCATACATATCATAGAGCTATAGTACAAATAATCTACAGCACAACTCGACTGCTTCTTTGCCAAAATAAATCCTTCACATAAGATAAGACACTGGTGATGTTTTTTTGTGCCACTGCTGCAGAACCTATTCTGCCAATGTTTTCCATCCATGCCTCGTACATTGCATATTATGAGAAAGCAGCATCAACTCTCACTCTGACCGACCGGGCAAAATTTTCCGAGTGGAGCAGGCAAGTCGGCAAAAACCTTTTTTCTCTACTGCTGTACACATTTTGGAAGCTCTTCTCTCGGACGAAGACGAGCAAAAGAGAGAAGGTAATATTGACTAGGATTTTGGAGAAGATGATATTATATATGTTCTCGTCGTGGTGTATCTAATTGTCTTACATTGCCCATATTATATGTATGTTGTTAAATGCAATTCACATCCACGCAAGAAAAAATGTTATCGAAGCAAAGGAAGGAAGCAGCAGGATCATTGTATCCCGCATCCCGTACATATAATATTACCTACATTTACAACACTAAACTCTCATGTCCACTGCCACTTTTTACCACAGAATATTATCATCCCATGTCCTCATCAACTGCCACAACATAAAAAGTTGAGCATATAGCAGTATAAAAATGTGAGCATATTATTATATGTTGTCGATATATGAATTGAATACGGTGAGCTTTCGTTGTAAATATCTAGGTATGTACATATTATACTTATGCATTACTAAAGGTAAGTGAGGATGACGGTGTTGTGTGAGATGCTAGGGACAACGATGAGGATTTTAATAATGGTCGGGGTATATTGTACACTACATTTACAATGCATTTATTAAAAAACACAATGTCTACTTGCTTGCCTGCCTGTCTGTTTGAAAATAAATTGTATTGTGTCTTCGTCTTCCTCTACCCTCTCTCTGCTTGTTTTTTAGCAGAGAAAAAAAGGCTTATAACATGTTTGTGTTGGTGAAGGAAGGCATACCTGTGCTTGTTGTAAATTTCTTGTGCTGTGTAATATCTTGTTGTTGATGATGATGATGATGATCGCATCGCCGTGGTCGTAGTCGGAAAACAGGAGAAGGAGAGCGAAGGAAGAAACGAAGGAAGAAAACTATTTTCTAAAGCGAACGAACGAAACTCCACATGAACACAAGGTTTACATAGAAAGTATAAAATGTATATATTGCCATGAATGCTATTATATGTCGTGTGTATTGAAAGTGTATGTGTGTGTGCAATATTCGCTTTTTTTTGCTGCTGCTGCTGGTAAAGAAGTGAGAAAGATATTTTTGAGATAGAGGGAAAAAATAGGGAGAGCAGAGAAGAGAGTTAGGAGTGCAGGCAGAACAGAAGAAGAACAGGTTATTATTATTCTTTTATTTTTCATGTGTGCTCTGCTACTATACTGCTGAGAGAAGAGGTGAGAAGTGTGTTATGCACTTTTTTCTGTGTGTGTCCACAAATTCATATTATTCTTATTATTATTACTCTATATGTAACAATAATAATTGTAATATATACTAATATTAATAATTATTATTGTTGTTATCCAAGTTCTTTTTATTGTTGTTGTTGCAAGAACTTCTTTTTTTGAAAGAAAACATTCATTGTTGTTATTGTTTTGGACAATTCAGGATAAATTTTGGTGACTTGTGAGGAAGGAGATCTCATCATCTTTTTTTAGTTAAATTAAAAGTGTGAAAACATAATAATAATACGAGAAAATATCAAAGTAAGTATAAAGAAATAAAAAATATATGCATATACTTATATATATAGCATTTTTTGTATAAAAAAAGAGTAAATTTTCCATTTTATCTATTCATTTTATTTGTACATATAAAAAATATATCTATCCTACAATATTTGCTGAGGAGTAGGCTTCTTTTATTTTGTCGTATCTTCCTGTTAAGCTCTGGCTTATTTCCACGTGATAATGATAATATATGCAACGTAGTTTAAATTGAAAATCAAAAAAGTGAGCAATAGTACAATCAATGTATTTTTACACACATACACACACAGTGCAGCGATATATAAAGCAGTAATAAATATATAATAATATGAAAAAATAAAAGTTTGTTTGCAAGCAGTACAGAAAAAAATGGGTTGAATATTTTTTTCATCTAGTTTATACATCAACACAACATCAACAGCGACAGCAAAGATATTATAAACCCAAGGAAATGGCGTCCATCGCCGTCGTTTCATCGTCGTGATTTTAACAAATACCAGGTTAGTTGATTTTTTTTGCAATTTGATTGCTATTTTAATTTATTTTAGCAGGTGGAAAAGTTTTATGGGTAAATTGTACAGAAACAGCATTATAGAAATGTTAACAAATTATTTTTAAACATAAAACATAAGCATGAGGACAGGTGTGCTTTTGTACAAAAGTCCAATTTTGAAATGTTGTTGGGGTCGTACAACTGAATAAAAGGAAAGGATGATGATGATGACGCAAAGGGACATACAATAAGGGCATCCCTTACAAAAGTGTCCCTTTTTAGGACAAGTTCTAAGAAAAAAAGGTAGTGTGCTTTGTTGATGGTGCGGTGTTGGTAGTAGTGGTCGTGTGCCTCATTCATAATAAGGTTCAGTTCAGTTTGCTAGTCCGCAACAATAAAACGAGAATACAAACACACATCTTGGTTGTTGTTTTGGTCTGGTGGCAAGTTCCCAACAAGAAAACTGGCATGATGATGATGATGATGATGAGCCTTGTGAGCAGAATAATTAACATACGCACTACTTGTATTTTATACCGATAAGGAAATGAGCTCTCATGCAAAAAATACGAGGACTCTGACGTGGACGGCTACGTGCGTACAAGCAAAGTTTACATACTTCTTGTGTTGATGATCCCGTTTATCATCGTCAAGCAGGAAGGGATGTTGTTTCTAGTATTTTCTGCTTTCGTGATTTGTTTGTGAGGGATATACATCCCTATACGCACTTTCATAAAATATTATTATTGTGCGTAAGATAATTGCGAAAAGGGGCAGTGCATCATCATGTACACGTATAATGTGATGAGAAATGTGTAAGAAAAGGTAGCAGTAAAGGTGGTCGTGGTTTGGCTGATGATGCTGCGCCTAACTCATGCATTTTTTTTGTTGTGTTGCTTGAGGGCATCTTTTTTTTTTGAAGAGTTCAATACACTCATAATTGGCAGATTTAGTACATTTTAAGTGTTTTTGATGTAGTGTAATATTACACACAAATATTACATGTTGGAAGGTGCATGTAATAATATACTTTAGGATAAAGTGCGTAGTCTGTGTTATTGTGAAAGCCTGTCCACCCAGACACACACGCATGCGTAAAAATGCGTATAGGATTTCGCATCAAACTTAATTAGTATTTAATCTCATTATCATCTCATCATCATCCTAGCTTCATGGTGCAAAAAGGTACAATAATGTATGTATAAGCGGTACAGCATTGATTTGGTTTGTAATCCCATTAAAAGCACAGGGGGATTTAGTAAATATGATCGTGAGCAGATCAGACATACACACCAGACCAGACGACAGATTATTATTGCGAAAGAGAATACAAATAGTAGTTGTTTGGGTTGGGTGAGATTTTTTGTGGTGTAGTAGTTTGTTGTTTTGCAGGCTATCGATATCATCCTTATAGCAAAAATATGTCATATAACACTTGATTTAAAAGTGCACAGCTTGCATTAAGTAGTTATCATTTGCAATAGTACTTGCATATTGCATATAATACACTAAACGTCATCTCAATCTCAACTTCTGAAGAATATCATATTAAAAACTTGCATGTAATAATAACCTACGCAAGTAATAATTCACAACAGAAGGTGCAATGTCGCAATGCATGTAGAATTACATTTTTGTTATTATTATTATTATTAAAAGTGCATCCTGTAACATATTTTCTTTTCCTCTCGCTGTTCATCATCCTCTTTGCGAAACATTGTGCTATAAAATACTAGTAGTGGATAATAAAAACTCTCACGCATGACCTTATATGAAAAATTATGCGATGTTGGTGGTGGTGATGATGGTGATGAGAACAGAAGATACATAACGAAGTCGTGGTTGTGCTGGATGTCTTCATGCAAGGAGGTCAAACGCACATACTTTCCATCACAACAAGTTTTGAACTTGCATTTTTTGCATTGTTCCTGGACATTTGAAATATAAAACGTCAAGGAGGAATGCATGGTTTTGTCGTTTTTACACCATTTAAAAAAATCTTCGTGCCATAGTATCTAGAGTCTACTGTACCAGCACATCAGGAAAACCCCGTTGTCAGGCTTTTGAGTGTGCGTTTGGAGATGCAACGTCACACCCGCCTACTATTACCTATTCTAGTAAATAAATAGGTACTACTATTGCTGAAAAATGCCGGTTTTTTGCACTTGAATGCGAAGAAACGTCAATACATATAATATGCAAGAAAATATATCACTTGAGTGCATAAATACCTACCTTTATACATATGATAGGATGATGTCTTATGTGATGTACATTAAACATGGCAGCAATATACGTACCACCACCACACATCCAAATTTGCAAGCTAAGCACCCAATGCATACACAGACATATGCATATCATATCCACGCACAACACTGCACACATGGATTTGCCTAAAAAGCTGACACGACAAGGTAAAAAAAGCATTATTTATAAAGCTGTATTTTTACTCAACTGTCCAGTCCAATGTACATAGCTCTACTTTCCGTCGTCTTTATTTCCTTCTTTAATAAAGTTTGCCGAAAAAAGTGAGTGCAGTGTCCATTCATCCATGTGCATACATACATATCCCAATACTACATGCTGCAAATTGACTCCAAAGTAAAAGAAAGAACTGTTCTCAACGAAGAAAGTATGCTCGTTTTTTAAAACTCTTCCCTGTATAAAAATCCCCAACTCATAATAATGATAATAATAATATGAGTAGTAGGGCTTTTGCCACACACACACTCAGACTTCATGGCCATTTCACATTTTGAGTTTATTATGGCCAAGGTAAAAATGAAAATGTCGGATTCGGGTGTAATAGGTTTTTGTTGAGGGTGCATTCCAAACACAGTCAGTCATTTTCTTCTCAGATACATACACATACATATACATATCTGTGTACTCTCTCCTCCACCTTTTCTCAATTACGTCTCCTTCATTTTTTTGCATACCTAACCTGCAAAATTATAATTGACTCCACTTCATATTACATACATATACATACATATCCATCCACCGTCTGCATTCTCATCATCATCAAAGTCAAGCATCAAAATTCATACAGCACCAAAAATAAGTTCACTTACTTTTTCTCTTCTCAAGACTCTCTCTCTCTCTCGCTCTCTAAATAACTCACTGCTCTACTACTCTTACTACATATGCCACCCTGCATTGCACACATAAAAATTCACATCATGGTGTGTGTGTGTACTCTCTGTACTACACGATCAAATTCAACATTTTTATAGTACTATTGCATGTGAGTAAGTCTGTATATTTCACTCCAATTCGCATTCGCAATGTCGCCTTTTATTAGTACCACCATTTCCAATTCCATCAAGCCATTCCCAAGAAAATCTTGCATAGCATTGCGCCATATTATATATATAACAGCTAACATGTCTCAAGAAAACAAACATGCAAAGCTTATGTTGTTGTGCATGTAAAAAATTTCACTCCATCTTACATTATATCATGATTATCATGAATCCGAAACATGCAGAGCCATAATAACATAATAGAAATTGGCTAACATTTATTACCATACAAATTATAATACCAATACAAGTACAAGGTATGTACATTACAATTTTCTCTATGGAGCTTGCTCACCTCAAAACATATGAACGTAGCAACTGTGTATAATGCATGTATATTTTATTAATATTGGTGTATATAATAATACGTATGTAGTATTGTGTGACTTGCTAGTGTAAAAGAGAAAAGAAATATTTATGAAACCAGAGCATTTGTACTTGGCACATTTGCTCGTTGTGATTGATTGCTTAGAGAGAGAGAGAGAGAGAGAGAGAGAGAGGAAGAGCTCAAACTACTCTACAACCTATATATTCGAAATTATATAATTTATATCGGAGAGAATACTTTGTTAGCAGGGCTTCTCCATTTCGCATTTGCCAATCCAAACAGCAACAACAGCAACAAAGCTCTACCAGATTGAATACAGGAATACTGTAAGAATACTAGATGATATGGTTATGATGATGACTGCATACATTTAAATGTATTCTCTTCTACAACGAGCCTTTGGGGAGAAATAATGCATTCACAAAAAATATTATGTACTTACCTACTTACACTCCTTTTTTTCTTGGTACAGCATACATCCTCATCATCAGAATCGCCATCATGTCTTCCTGTTCATGAGAATATGATGTGGTAATGTTGCACCCTTCAGGTCCCGACAGCATTAACATTGCGTGGGGCATGCTGTCTCAAAAAAAATTACGTGTTCTACATGGCGTACCTTTGCATGTAATTAATTAAATTTTGTAATTGTAATTTTTGAAGGCGACAGTGTAGGAAAACCCATGTAAATTTTTGCGACAGCATGTTACTGCACGAGTAATGCTGTCGCGACCTGAAGGATGCAACTTTACCTATGATGATCAACGCACCGAAAATTGTAGCAAACAGAGAAAAGGAATGAGTGTGTAGAGTAATATCAAATGGCAAGAGGGAGGAAAAAGAGATATAACATGTCGTATCACGTGTACACGTACTACATATTATGCTATGCTCCACGTACATATCACCAAGACAGCACAGCGGCTTTCTTTTCTTCCCTCTTATTAGGCATACATTACCTTTATTATTGTCCACATATTATCTATTCTTGTGACATGAGAAAGTTGGAAAGCGACATGGAAATGACATGAGGCGTTGGAGGTGGAGGAATTTACACACACATATAATGTAATGCCAATACATGGCAGCATACTACATGACATGACATGGATTTTCTTCTCTCCGTGTATTTATTGATTGACCATAAAAGAAAGGATCGATAAAAGGAGTACTCGCAGTGAAAGGTGTACATGTATGCATGGTTGTTTGTGTGTGTTTGAATAAAATGGCGGTGGTGGCCAAGTTAAGTTGCAATAAAAAAAGTTTCCCTTCGCTTGCTCCTTATTTCTTTCCCATGCCATTAATCTACTCACTCCACTAACTCAAGTCAGTTTGTAGTGAATAGTGTAGAAATAGAAATGTGTACGGCAGCCTTCAATGCTCATGCTTTTCTGACGATAATCAGTCCCCACACCAAACTGACTCCATCACCATCGTCTTCATCATAATAACTCATATTCCAATTGTTAAATCGTCTAATAATAAGTAAAAGTCATAAAATACGCATACATTGAAGAAGGATAGAGAAATAAGCAAAGGTTGTGTAGTAAGTATAGAGTTAGCACCTACATATATTATTTAACTTATTATTAGTATACTTTTTTATATAGGTATATAATAGAGAATGAGGGGCAATGGAAGCAGATATAACCAGAATGAAAGAGAGGAGAAGTAGAATAGTTATTAATATTATTAAATTGCCTGAGGAGATGAACGAGCGAAAAGAGAGGAGGAGGAGGATGAGGAGGTGGTGGAGGGTCTGATGTGCGGATAATATTAGTTGCGAGTGTGAGTGCTCCTGTGGCGGCGGTGGTGGCTGTAGTAAAGAAAATTGTGTGGCTCTGGGCTAAATTACACTTGACACATCTTACTTTTATCAGTGGTGGTGGCGGCGGCCTTTTACTTACAATCAGCTCGCCAAAGCCATAGAGAAGTCTGCGGAGCCCTGTGCTACTACATTTGGTTAGTGCATGTGTGGGTTTCTGTATGTGTACGTGTGTGTGTGTGCATGTTGTTTTCTCAACCGATAATTTTCTCTCTATGTCTATCTTCATACATCTATCTACCCATCCATTTCATTTCATGTATAGCAAGTCAGGTTGGCGTAGAAAAAAGGATTATGGGCATGTGTGCCAGGGTATTTTATTTAGGTATGTCTATGGATGGCAAGGTTTGTGTGGATAGAAAACACACACAAATATTAGCACACAACCGGAGAAAGAGAGAGAGAAAGCAATTCTAATTCTAATGACGGTGGCGGAGGTATGATGTTCTGATGGTGATGATGATGATGAAGCATGCATGCATGTTTTTCGCTCATGAAACGAAAATGTTCTCCAATGGCAGCAAGCACTGTAGTCGTAGCATAGCAGTGGGGGACGGAGAGAGAGAAGCCGGCCAGCAGAGGTATTCTGGTGGAAAAACCCATCATGATAGTGACGATGATATACATAGAGGAATAATAATAATATACGGATGTGACATGGCATGCCATGGCATGCAGTGTGTGATATTCCATAGACCAATTTCCAAAGCAATATATTTCCCGACCTGTATTCGTGAGAAAAGGGGTTTCCAGAAGGGCTGCTAGCAAGGCTGACTTGACATGACATTGATGCCATTTTTTTCCAGTCGATTTCCCCCACAAAAGGGAAAAGGAATAATAGAAAACTTTAGCTTCATATGTTCGCGTGGTAGAGGATGGAAAAAGCGAATAATATTTTCCTTTGCTGTTATTGTACATTCCTGTATAAGTTTCTCCTTGTGTGGAAACAGAATTGGATTGTGGATTAAATATTTAGGAGAAAGACATAATATAAGGTTTAATAGCAAGGAGCGGCATGGGAAATGCTTTGTTGTATAAATACTACTGTGACTGTTGTGCAAATAGCTGTTGTATGTTATTATGTATGTATATGTGCGGCCACTGCACATGAAATACGTACGCCTTTAACTGCCTCTCCATTGCATTGACGTACACCCCCACCATTTTCAATCTTTTCCCTTGATATTTGCTTTTATCCATGCTTTTTTTTCAAATTCCACATACACTAACCACCTTTTGTGTATGTATAAATAAATCGCATATACTGTAATTTATTCGTTTTCCCTCTTGAAACTAGTGTGTGTGTGTGCTTATGTCATTAATCTCGATATACCTCACGATTAGTTACATGATACGCTGAATAATTATATGCGAGAGCAAGAGAACACACATGGGTTGAATTGTGAATTATTTAATTTATGATGACCCATTTTAATTGTTTATCAAAAGGAAATGGTATAGTACACGACAAGACTACAAAACATACAGTAGCAAAGAAACGCGTATTTAGCTGTCAATCAGGGAGAAAGAAATACACATGTATGTACCTAGTCAGAGTGTGTGCGCAGAACCATTTATTTATTTATTTTGATTTTTAAAGACGACACACACATCTACCTATACATCTGCATGCAGGTAGAAGAAAATGGTAAATATTTAGAATATTTATTTATTAATGCAGGGCACGCGTACAGGATTTTAAAAATCTTTTTTCTTTTGGTTCTTCCTTTTTTCCCATTCTCTTTTCGTCCTTCTACCTATAATTCCACAAGAATTCCATGTCATTCTGAAAATATCCCATTAAATCTATTGCATACATTAACTAGCTATGCTTGTTATTATGCTCCACTTGTCAACTTGTCTCTCTTTGCTTATTTGACTTTTTTTCTGCTCCACTTTAAAAAAAAATATATATTGTTCTTCTTGAAAGGCCGGATTAGAGATTAGAAGATTTAGCACCTTGAGGATATTTCGTGGAATACACAGTAGTATTTATTTATATAATTTCAGAAAACCAACTAGTTATTGTGCTCATACGATCAGCCCAAAGGGGACTTTTACTTTTAGGGTTTTCACACTTAAAAATTCCGTTCACGAAAATCGTGACATTTTTAGACAATCAAGATAAATCTATCTTTCCATCCATTATTATTCATACGAAACGAATTGTTAATATTTCAAATATTTTTTTTGTATTCATCTCTCCATCCCCGAAAACAATTTTTCATTGACGTGATCCTCATTTCTTCTGTGATAGTGATGATAATGATTGTTCAACAAGTCATTAAAGTTTATTCCCCTTTTGGTAGGATATTTACGGAGAAATATACTGGCCCATTAATGTGTGTGGTGCATCTTTTTTTCCAAGGCCTTCTCCACACAATTCCCGCAACTTAATATTTATTACTACAAACAACAACAGCCTTTCCTTTTGCGTTTGGCATTATTGGCACCACCACAAACAACCCAGCCACGTCGCAAACATGTTTCTTTTCAAATTTAATATTTCATTTTTGTTTATAATGTATGTATTTTACATTGTAAGGAGCACTTTAAGAAACGTTCTCCTATTACATGTTACACACACTTTGAACTATAAATGGCGAATACAATGTTGGCAACATGGTTTCCTCTTCATTCTCCTGATTTCTGTAAAAAGAAATCCACACAAAAAAAGTATGATGATAATGATGGTAGCATTTTTCTCTCGTTCTTCCATCTTGGCTTGGCTCAAGTACAACCACTACCAAATCGTCTTCATCATTGTTGCTTTTCTATTAGAGCATATGCAATGTATTTCATTATTGTATAATGGAATAATGGAAAGATTGTTATTAATAAATACATGGATGTATTTATGCAAACCAGCCGGCGTAATAAATATTGACATGCATGGATTGCACTCCACTCTAATATCCTCGCTTTCCTAGTAAAACCCAACAACAATGACGCTGAGATGATGAACTTCTTTCAACCCAGTAGAAAAAGAAGAAAATGTATACAAGCTCAAATGTTTCTCTGTATTCTTGTATGCTCCAAGCATAAAAAAAAGAAATAAAAAACAGATTTTGCTAAGCTGCTTAAAATTTACTTGTTACTTTAAACAAGAAGTTTAGTGGGTAGGTACGCCACGCCACCATGCATTGTAAGGTACAAGGTACAAAGTGTATGTAAAAGGAAATGTACTCTTCCAGAAAACAAGTAGCACGTCAAATAAAATCCTTACAGAGCGCTATATTATAAGAAGGTATCCTGATACTTTCAAAGTAAAATGATATAGTGCACCAGAAAATGGATAATGATATACCTTAGCTCTATGTATAATAGGTTATATGGCGAAATGACTGACAAGCATGCAGAATGATGATCATCTCTCTTCTCCTCATCATCATTATTATTATTATGTATGGATCATGGTGGTAGCGTGGCAAAGGGGAAGAAGAAGTGTGTGGCAACAAACTCATTTAAAAAAAACAAGAGACAAGTCAGTCAGTGAGTCGGTTTGGTATGCATATGCTATTAAGCCTCTTGTTGTTATATTATTGCTGCCTGTCTACCACTTTTTAAAGTAAGTTTGCTTGTTGTTGTTGTTGCTGCTGATGCGATATAGCTACTGAAAGTGACTGATGATGATGATGATGATGTGTCAGTGATGACTTCACGTCTTCTCAATGCTGCTCTATAACAATAGCTATAATATAAAACATTTAAAACACCTCTTCTTACTCGGGAGTTATGTACATACCTATAGAGTACTCAGGTGCAATTTACTTTTTGAAAGATAAACAAGCAGGGCGAGAAAAATATAGTGGAAATAAAAAAAAAGTATCTGCAATTCTTGGAAAAGATTACATGTCTTGTGTAAAAGGATATTACGATATTTTTACAGAGAAGCACATAAATAATTATTAGAATAAAAAATTTCCATGCATATACATACACTATACCATATACACACCATATTTTTACGGGCTTAGCGAAAATGAACATGATTTTTTTTTGGCTTAAAGAAGGAATATTGGTTGGCTGGTTGGTGTTTTTTTTTATCTTGAAAAGTTGTGATTGAGACTCGATGAACTCATCCTGAGAAGTTGCTGCTGCTGCCCAATAGCAGAAAAGAGAGAGATAAGCTAAATAGATAGTCGCAGAGAGAGCATCCATTGTTAACACGTTGATGATTATGATGGGTATATATGCAGTTTCACTGGTTTTGCAACTTTACTGGTTATCATCAACATCAATTTCACCATCATACCAAGTGGCATCATATTCATAATAACAATATCGTCGTATTGTTGATTGCAATGATGATTATGATTAGAATATGAGCATCGGTTCATGATTACAGAGACCTCTTCTGAAGCTATGGCTTCTTTAAATTTAACGATCAGAGAACAAGTTAAGACGGGATAAGCAGATTTTTTTTCTTCTGGGAACATGTGAATTTTATAGCCTTAGTCTTTGTGGCTGGATTTAGCAAGAAAGAAGAAGAAGATTATATGTATGTATATGCTCATTGTTGCACTGTAGTTCACTTCACACAACACAACCAACCAATTATTTCGGGATTTTTTAAATAAATTTTCCAATCTATTCCTTAAGCCTCATGTTCTATCTCCTCTCAGGCTATACAGGATATTATAATAGTCAATTGCTTAAGAAATTACCTATTCGAGAGAATTTTGTGTTGAGTGTATTTCTGGATTTTAAATTACGTTAGTAATGATGCCGGTGTGGTGGCTGCACTTTTACCTTAAAAAATTGTTGCCTGACAGCAAAATAATAACATGGCTTGACACACAATATATTTCAGAGTAGTATTCAAACAGGCTTCTTAATACTACTTCGCTTTTTTGATATGACCATTTAAATGCATACATTTTTGCTGTTATTTCTGTAAAGCAAGTTGTTTTCTAAAAAAAATTCTCAATCCACAAAATGGCAACCTCAGAACGCATAAAATAAAATACAATATGAACAAAGTTAGGCGACCCCCTGGGTTGTTTCTGTGGGATAGGTCCAAATGGCAAAAATTTGTGGTCAGTGTCTTCTTAAAGTTGGCGAAGAAGCAGTATTACCTAACAGCAAACCAGCATCTTGTTTTGACTCTTTGAAAAGTTGAAAGCAGCTGCTGGACTTTTATACTGGACAACTAGACAGAGAAGGTTTATTACTTATTACACCAGTGAAAATAGAAAGACGGAATAATATTATTATTAGGCAAGTATTATTATAAAGAACTGGTGAGATGAGAAGATTAGGTTTTTTGTATATGTGTACACTTACTTTCAAGAAGAAAAAAAACTTGATCCTTTTCATTTTTTTTACTCCTGCGTATCCCGTATATCCAAGCCCATATCATAATAGGTATTTTAGCATAATGTAATTTTTCACTAGAGAGAGGAGGAAGACAGCTTATCTTTTTTTTTACAAAGCAAAGGACAAAACTGGCAAAGGGGATTTTTTATCCGTAATTCATCCCACATATTTTATTCAGCTTAAAAGCTTATGTTGTGTGTATGGGGTCCTGACGATGATGATCAAAGCGCAGAAGTACGCACACTACTACATATACATACATAAATATATTATACCCATTTGTATAGCTCTTTTTGCTCATCATCATCATCATCGGAGAATCTCTTGTAAATCTGCAAAAGTTGTAGTACACTACCCACCCAACACAGTATCCAGCATTTTTTTATATTGGTTGTTGAGAAGGCATGAGCATCCTCATCTCATCTTATCAGATCACAGAGTTGGGAAGAATAAAAAAACAACAAAACGAGATGGCAAACCCATAAAACTGTTTAAGCAATCCTATACTATTGCTTTTCTTCTTCTTCTTCTTCTATCTCTCTCTCTGGTTCTATAATATTTATGCAGAAAAGATCCAGGGGGAAGCTGAATCATGGTACAAAATGATATTTTTTTGGAGAGAAGAAAATTTTATTTTTTTGTGATGAAATTGCTGTTTTTTTGTGGTTGATCAGTACAGCGGTGGTGGTAAGTATAATAAAAGTAACATTAAACGCGTCTTTTGCTCAAATAGAAAGTAGAATATATTCTTCATTCATCTGGTTGCAGATCTAAAGGGAAAATGGGAAAGAGGATTTTTTCCACGAATTTCATTTAGAGGACTACATATATTGTATAAGTAAAACGCTAAGTATCTGCTAAGGATGAAATGGAGAAAATGTACATTTTTAGCTTCCTCTTTTGTAGCAAAAAAAAAACTGGACCTGGAGAAGCAAAAGTAGATGAAGGGAAAAAGAGTTAAAATGGTTAAGAGGATTAGAGCGAAAAGGAAGAGGAGAAGTGAGTGAATTGTGAGAGTGAGTAGTACATTTTGGCTTTTGCAGCCATTATTTCCCAGCACAAGCAGTGAAAAAGTACTCACAATCGAATCGGCACCAGCAGAGCAGCAGTGACGGCGGTAGAAGCAGTAGAATTGCCAGGGAAAAAAATCCAAGGTCTCCCGTAATATATTTTTTGTTGCTGGAAAGGCTATATATACTGAAAAATTACGCTAGTATTAGAACAAGACATTCATGCACACACGTCCACATACACACATATACATACATAGGTCATCGTTTAAGGTTACATCGTACCAAAAATAGGCAAGGCGGGAACATAAAAAAATTTGTGTTTCTATACATTTTTTTGTATGGGGTATGTTCATTCTATATGTTAGCATCTTTGTAAAAACTTGGCTACAGGTATATTTTTTAATGATTTTATGAAGAGCTACTGAATTGTAGCAAAATGAACAGTCCCGTAAAAAAAGTTGAGTGTTGTGTTTTGGGTTTAAAGATGCTTGTACGTTTCGTTTCCTGGATAATACATAATACACGACGTTACCATGGTGGTAAATCCACAAAGCTTATTTGATTTGTGTTCTGTTCGCTTAAACTTGTCCACTCTGCTTACTTTTTCTTGGATATTATTATGATGACATGTTGTAGTATCGGGATATGACGTGTGTATATGCCGATGGCAAAAATAAAATCCGATTCTCTTGTTCATAGTCTACTCACGCGAGGTTGTAACCTCTATCCAAAAATATATAATAAAAAACCTGTCCATTACAAATAGCGTATGGAGATAAGCTTTAGAATGGCTAACGTATGTTAACATATTGGCTAATTTGCCAGAACATGATTGAATTCTGAATTGGGTCGAGTTGAATGGGAAAGCAGGATCAACAGCACATTTGAGCATTTCCCTCTGCCGTCTCATTAAAAAAGCATTTTATTCGTTAATAGCGCCTACTATATATTTTTATATAATAAGCAGAATATTGTGCGGACTAAGAACGGAGAAAAATGGAGAAAAGGGCTGAAAGCAAATGTGCATGTCCATTAAATTTTTTTTGTGCTGTTGCTAAAAGCTTTGTTTCTTGAAAAGCAAGTTTGTTTCAGAGTTTTGTTTGCTTTCTTGGTGAAATAAATAAGTAGGGAGTTGTTGAGTAGTGAGATGTTTTTGTTCAAGTTTGGAGGGGATTGTTGTTGTTGTGAGCTGGAAAAGTGGAAAACGGGAAAAGGGGGCTTAAGGAGGAAAATGGGGATTTTGAATTTGCAACGAGGAAGTACTCTACTATTTAAATGTGTGTATGTACATTATACTGTATGTATGTGCCTTTCTAGCGTGCCTGCTTGATAAACATTTTTTATTATTTGAGATTTTTAGTGGAAGAATATAAAATGCACACTGAGATGAGATGATAGTGTCCTCAGCCATAAATGCGATTTATCGCTAATCCCCGTTCCTGTTGTAGCCTCTCAACGCAACCCTCTCACTCACTCAAGAAGATGGAGAGAGAAGTACTAACGTAGTAGTAGTAACCATCATCAACACACTTGAAAGCATTCTTGATACTAGTATATGGCCACCAGGAAGAACATGGTGATGTTCTCTGGAATAGACTAAGAAAGTTTTAGGGAAATCCAAAATGTATGGCCATTTTAGGAATAATAAAATGAGACGTTAAAATATCTGTTTGTGCGTGCTAAAGCATTAAACAAGGCGATTTAATTTTAATTACTTGTGAATGTGTGTGTGTGGATAAAAAGCATACACTATTAGAATAATAATTTGAATGATCCTGCCTTTCATATACATCGAATAGTATTATGGCTTAATAGTATGTGCGAACGGCGCTATACAAAAAAATATAACAAGAAAACACCATTTTTATTATCATTAAATTATCATTCCGCTTCTCTCTGCTTATCTTAAATGAGATGCTCTATCGAGCAAGTAGTATGATGGAATATTTTACAAGTTTATACATCTTCTACTTTTACTACTCATTGTCTTTTCCAAGCAATAATTCATGGGGAATTCCTATGACGCGAAAGGTGAATCAGTCAAGCCAAAAGATACAGAAAGGGAGAGAGCGATAGTGAAACGAGTAAGCAGATGCAGATGGCACAACACTCATCTATAACGCACTTCCGCTCTCCTCAACCAAACCAAAACAGAGGATTAAAAAAGACAGAATGCTAAAGCAATTTTTCTATCCTTCTTTCAAAAATACGTACACCACCACACATTTTCCTCCACGCAATGCATCCAAAATAGAACAAGTATATCAGTGTAAGCAAATAAATAAACCAAACAAAAGAAAATTCCAAGCATTGCAGTGAGCAAGCAAATTAGTCATTTCAATATTCTTTCCTTTGCGAATCATTCCAAAACTTCTCATTTTTTCTCTCCATTTGTTCTCCAAATCTGCATTCCATTCTCCCTAGCACCTACCTTACCCCTTCTCTCTCTCTCGAGAAAAAAGTATACATAATAGAAGCGGAGAGAGAGAGAGAGAGAGAAAGAGTGTTAGTATCACCTTTTGAAAATGTCTATGTATCTTCTTGTAAGAAAGGATATTTCTGCAAATCTCGCTAGTGTATAAATGTATAATGCATGCTATTACTACTATACCAGCACACATGCACCTATAGTCATTGCTTAACTTTTCTTTTCCATCTGGAAATCCAATCCAAGCAATGCTACACAACTTTTTTAAGTGCTCACACGCACTGTGTCAATGCCAAAGTAAAAGCGAACATTGTAACTATAGCAGCAAACAAATGTATTAGTATGTGAACTGTATTAGACATGTTAAAGTAATAGAATATACAGCATTTTATGCAGAAAAGGAGCATGTAAAGCAAACACTCTCATCATCAACATCATCATCGTCCTCTCAAGACGATCACGATGACGACGGTAGTGAAATTCGGTCTATTTCGGATTTTGCAAGCAGCACACCAAAACCAGCATGGCAAGCAATAAGCGCATGACTGTCCTCAATATCATCTTTAGCAGAAAAAAAGCAGGCAGCAGCAAGTACCGAGAAGAGAGAGCGAGAGAGAGAGAGAGAGAGTTGGTCTAGCTATCTTCCAAATCCAAAACTTGTTTATTTTCTCTTTATCTCTCTCTCTAGCTCGCAATAAGTTTTTGAGCCGGCTCACTGCCACCACCACCGCCATCACCACTACCACCACCACCAACTTTTGCCATTTTATATACATGCATGTATACCATTTTGTTATTGTCTGTGTAAAACAATACGTGCTGTTTATAAGCATATAATAATACATTGACCGGTTTTTGGATAAAATATAGATGATGATGATCAAAAAAAAATTCAAAATACGGCGGAAGGAAGAATGGACTTTTTATGTATGTATTTTATGGTTATGGACATGTACTTACCGTTGCCATTATGGATAGCATTCTTTTTATTTCTTTTTATTTCTTCTTTGTCGTCACGAAAAAACCCAAAAGAATATTATTTTAGGAGGGCATGTCATGCATGCACATGAGAAGTGTATTTATCTCTTCTCTGTTTCTCTATACATATTCTCTGCTACTTCCTTCCTGCACATCCCATCACATCACATGCATCGCAGCTCTCCCAACCTCTATGGATGGTTTACTGCTGCTAGCGTAATATATACCGATCCACCACCAATGACGTCAATGTTCCCCTTGCCATGTCGCACATGATGACTTCCATGACGTCATTCCTTTTCTCCTTATATTCTCCTTGTAACTTATACAAGAGCAACTGCCATACTTTAGGCATACACTTTCAAGCAGCAGCCACTAGAATCTACTTCGTAATAGAAAGGTCTCTATACCTCCATGAAAAAAGCTTGTTTCCTATTTTCCCGTCTTCCTGTGTGTGTGCTTCACTCAATACTCCATTCCAACCAGCAAGTCAACTAGGCATATTATGATGACGATAGTGATAGCGTCATAGTCTTCCACATAATGGCAAGACATCATTATGTATAATACATGGATTTTCAATGCCATGCTATATCACATTACATCACACTTATCCGCGATATGATGATGATGCCAAGGGAAAACCAAAAGGAAAATGACTGCTCGCTTCAGTAAAGGCGTTCACATTCAATGCCATGCTATATCACATTACATCACACTTATCCGCGATATGATGATGATGCCAAGGGAAAACCAAAAGGAAAATGACTGCTCGCTTCAGTAAAGGCGTTCGCTGCTTGTTCGTGCTTCTGATATCTGTGCCCTTTAAAATTCTATGCAAATTCCAACTCAAGCAACATACATGCAGACTGTCGTCCTTTTCAACGCATTAACCTTTTCCAATAAATCGGCAGGCAGACAAAAAAATCTTTTTAATGAGCTAACAAAAATGACTGAAGCAAATAACATATTATATATTATGCTATATGCTTAGTAATGTTATTATTATTATTATTATTATTATTATGAGTGATGATGATGATGTGACCTACTTTGATGGCTTTTTGGTGTCGTCATTGTTTACCCTATTGCATATTATTGTGTATATGTATATGACTGGCACAAGTGTAAATAAATATGGGCACGTACACGTACGTACGTAGTTGGCCTACAAAAATATGGAGACTGGAGAGCAGGGAAAAGATTGAATCGGATTGGAATGCTATTAAGGATATTTAGTTGAAAGAAAAAATCAATAAATGAAAACAAAACTTGGTGTTGTTTTTTTCCCCGGCATCGCCGGTAAAAATAGAGATGTTGGAGGAATAGGACATAAATAACTTGAGAGAGAGTTTTCAGTTTAGGCTTTACTTTTCAGTTGAGAAAATACGGTAGTATATACAAATACATGAGACGAACTTACACAATCTAGCCATCAGCAGTACACATCTTGCAATAAAATAGAGAAACTTTTAAAAATATAAAGTTTTAAGAGAAAAGGGAAAGTTTATTATTATTTTTGTGTTCGTTTTTTTCTCTCTTTTTTTAGCCCGCTTGCCTTTTTTTCACTTTTCCATTAGCCATTGGAGAAAAACAAAAATATAAGTAACATGAGATTCTGTGTTATAACTCTTTATTTTTGTTTCCAAACAAAGTGCTCAAGGTGTACTAGCAAAACTTTTGGGCTTTTGAATTGTTTTTTTTTTGGCTATTGGGTTGCTGATTTTCCCCTCAATAGTTATCCAATGTCAGCTTCAATAAGTTTCCTCATTTTTTGCTGCTTAAAAAATAATCAAGTTTTTTGTTTGCATCGGAGGGACAAGGAGTAGTAAAAGTTTGATTTTAGGGTGAAAAAAATGGCTACGGAAAAAGGGGCCGAGTGAAGGGTATAACAGGACAAAAGTGGAGGAGGTCAATACTTGTATCTTTGTCGTGTGACCACTTAAATTTGAAGTGACAGAAGGCAAGATCAGTTACACGATTTGGCCTATCATGGATTATACATATTAGCCCCGTGGTGGTGAGGATGATGATGATGATTATGATTGAAGATTAAGTGGTGTGCTTGTGGAATAAAAAAGAATAAGGGATTATCTGACTGGGTTGTATTTTAGAGAAATAAAATGGGGAATTAAGTCGGTGACTGGGTGTCAGTGGTGCTTAAGCTATTAAAATGAAACCACTTCTGAAATCAGTTTCATACTTTCACCGAAAAGCTTTCGTTGGAATTTAGCAAGGAATTGGAGCTGACCCGAAAATTGTGAGGTGGGAGAAAAATGGGAAGAATGTGTGGCGGTGAAGAATATATATATGTGGGGTACTCCATAGCTATTTCTGGAGGAGTAGTGGAGTAAAAAAAATTGGGAACATGAAATAAAGCGAGACAGGAGGAGAGGGAATTGCAAGCCTAGCAGATAAAGTAATGTCGTGTATGGAATGGCAAATGAGGTGAAAGTCGTTCCGTGTCCTTGTTCGCTCAGCAGCAGACACTTGACTATATACAAATATTATTATGAACGTACATGTAAGCAGAAGAGAACAAGACTGCTAAATGGTAAACACCACACACGTTTCACACAAAAAACATTTTCGTAGAAAAAGTTTTGAAAGTTTCGTTTTTAAAAAATTTCTTTTCCGCCACTACTACTACTACTGTGCTGCATGGTTGGTTGATTCAAAAATTTTATCTTGTCAGGGCCAGATTTATAATAAAAATAATAAAAATCTCACTCATATCTGCTTGCTAATCCTTTGCCGCATAAATAGTGCATGCAACTTGTTCTCTCATCCTATTTTCTTGATACTATTATTATTATTATGCATTATTATTGTCACCAAGTTATACTTACATTTACATTACTACCCACTTTTTTGTTACTTTTCCTGATAAGGTAACAAAAAACCAAGTTATAACCAAGAATAAGAAAGAAAAAAGTTTAGAAAATCTTTTGTTTTCCCTTCACACAGTCTTTTCATTTGAAAAAAGTTTGACTCTGGGGACTGAGCTATGATTGAAATGGTGTGAATGATGCATGAAAATAATAATAATATTGATAAATATTATTATGGTAATGATGATGCTCATGGAGGAATACAAAGAAAATCCTAGCTTACAATTTCATTTTTCCAATGTCTTGTGCCTTCTTCCAATCACTCTTTACCCTTGAAGCAAATAAAAAGCGGATGAAGTAACTAGATGTTGAAAAAACTATACAAGCTAAATTGATACTAATAAATATACATTGAGTTTGTGTAGTGGTAATATCATTTTTGGCAAGCGTTTACGGTTACTAAGATGCTGCTGCTGCTGATGATATAGTCACTTTTCTACGAAATACTATAGATAGCTGGGATATAGGGATATGTGTCGTAGGTACCTCCAATGGAGGTCCTCCATCGGCATCAGCACAAGCAGCTTGATAAAAAATAATAGTAACAACATAAGCCTTGTTGAGAAGGAGGCAAGAGGAAAACTAGAGAGATTCTTGGCCAAAATAAATGAAAAGAGATTCACATAAGCTAGCAAGCAAGCATCTCGAGTCTACTTTTGGAGCGACTTGGTAGCGGTGGTAGAGTGGTATGTACATGGTTGGCGCTTATATAGGCTCCTGTGGCATTTGACATTTAAAGTTGGATGAAACTCCCATGCATACAACAAGAAGCAAGCGAGCAAGGAACAGAGGTAGCGAAAGGCTAGCAACATGGTTGGCAGTTGGATGATCATCATCATTCCCCTTCCCCCCACCTACCACTACTGCCGCCGCTACTGGTTTGGTTTGAGTTGGTAGCAGTAGTTGTTATGATTCTCAGCCGCAGAGAGAAAGAGAGAGAAATACATTTTTCCTACTTTCTCTTTTCTCTCTTCCCTTTTTTAACAGTGGCATCCTT
Source organism: Zhuqinia jingwanae (assembly GCA_027744095.1). Lineage (NCBI taxonomy): Eukaryota > Metazoa > Arthropoda > Collembola > Entomobryomorpha > Paronellidae > Zhuqinia > Zhuqinia jingwanae. Next base: position 48,162 of record JAHZNC010000163.1, read on the forward strand.
ATACTTTCTCCGTCTCTATTTCTCGCCATGCTGAAGGAAGATTTTTTCTCTCTCTTTCCTTTCTTCTTCTTCTTCTTCTTCTTCTTCGCTACCATGCTATGCCATCGTGCTCCTTGTTATTATTTTTATTATATATAGTTTATATATGCATGAAAGGAGAAAAATAACGGGAGATGAAAAAAGGAAACGGCTTGGCTGTTAGAAGGAAGATGCTGCTGTTGGTTCTTTCATGGTACCTACATATTACTTTCACTTTATGTGCCTTTCAATTTTTTTGGGGAACTGGATGCTATATGTTGTCTCTCTATTTTCCTATATCTCTGTGCATAAAAGGCCGATGTATACTACCGTGGGGCGGATATCATTATGGGCCCTTTCATAGTACTAACAACACTGCATCAGAAATAGAGAAAGCAGTGCGTTATATATTTTTTATTTTCATCTCATACTCCATCTTCTTTTCTTTTTTCTCAAGAAAATATTTTCTCTCCTTCTTCCTCCGAAGGTTACCACAAAAGTAGTTGTAAAAATAATAATAATAAAGGCTATAAAGGCTACACATATACATATGTATTTTTTTAACCCTATCTGACATACTACCCTTTGTGCTACACACATATATTTTTACACATGATTGTACAATAAGAGTACACAAACAGAGGTTCAAGCTGTGTATCTGTTATAAAAAATATAATAACATGTAAAACAGATAGACATTATAGCTACGTACGTAGTGGATACGTACTGGTATGCATCTATCTCTCTCTCTAAAACTTTCTCATTTTCTTATTTTCACCATATTTTCTACATCTTCATGTTCCCTTCAAGGAAAAAAACAGTGGGGTGGTATATGGTAGCAGCACAGATCTCTCCTACCATCACGTATCCACCTCATCATCTCACATCATTCCTCTAAACCTTCTTGTTTCCTTTTTAGTTCTCTGAAAGAAACTTGAACAACTTGTATACCCCTCTCCACTTGACTTCAGAGCGTTTTTTTGGTGAGTACGTATGATATCATACAAACAATTTTTCTGAGAAGAGGTTTCACTCGCTTCCCTGTGGAACGGAGACTGAAGTTGAGAAAAGAAACAAAGAATTGCATGTATTGTGTCTTGTTTTTTCTGTAGACAGAAGAAGGATGAAGATGATAGTTACTTTGTATGTGTTGGAGGGGAGGGTGCTCCTTGGAATACTTTATGATGATATTATATCATGATCATATCGTCGTCCTCATCATTCTCATGAGTTTAGTTAAGTGGGTATGTATGACGAATATTATGTTGTTTGAATCTGTAGTTTTTCTTGGACCCTGTTATGTTTCGTAAAACAGGCACTCTCAGGCAATGCCCAATTGCTTTTAGACGATGAGATGTGGTCATGGTTGGAATTATGAGAAGCATATTTTGAGCACACTACTGACCAGACCAAAAACTTTTTGGCAGGTCAGTCAAGGATGATGATGATGATGACAGAACAGGAAAAGCAAGAAAAATTCACATTTTCCGTATCCTTTTTCTTTCCTGCTGTTGTAGTAGTAATAGTAGTTGATGTTGTTGTTGTTATACTACATGCATTTTGATATTGTCAGATTTCCGCTCAAGGAATCCGTTTCAATCAACGTCGGCCACCTAGAGATGTTATAAGTCTACCTTCTTTTTTTTTTGAACGAACGGAAGATGTAATTGTTTCTATTATTGTATGAAAATATTTTTGTTATATTTCTGCAATTAGCAATGAACCGCGATAAAAACAAAATTCTCTGTTCCTCTTTTAGCCAATATTTCAAAAGAAAAAACTTAAAAAGTTTTATTTTCCTTCACAGAATTTTTTTTATTATTTAGTAAATTCATGTGAGCTGTAATAAAAAAAGAGTAAAGCTGAGAAGACATGCCGGGAGAAGTCAAGTCAAGCCAAACCAAAAGTATATTACATTTTTTGCCATCCACTCTCGTAAAAGATATTGTAAAATGTGAGAGCTGCAATAGTTTAACTTGGCGGTGGTAGAAGGAGATATATTTATGTTATACATATATTTTTTAACGCTTCTCTCAAGAGCAAAACAGTTGGTGTTTCTGTGTCGTGGTAGAAGAAAAAAGAGAGAAGTAGAGTGCTCTTCTCCTCTACTAGTTCTCTTGTTACTTGTATGGAAGTGTGATTTAGGTATACTGTTCTCGCTGGTTGCAAGATAGATAAGTTGATTTTATGTGTATGTGGTTGACTCGAAATAACTTTTGGCATGTTTTAAATATACATTGAACGGTCCTAAAAATAAAGGAGGCGTTTTTTCACAAAGGCGAAGACTAGCTTTCTTTCTTCAAAAAAATAAATAAGAAGTGAGGATAATCCTCATCTTCTCAAGTAAATCTTGTGGGAAACGAATAATTTCATATGATATTACAAACCTTCACAAGAGGATTACAATGTATAATAATATGCACATAATGTGTGATATATGTATCATATACATTCATGATCATTTTGACTTTAAGAGGAGAATGATGATGATGATGGGGATGAAGAGTAAGATGCCTCCTTTTTTTTCTCTCTCTCTTTTGTATTTTATAAAAGATACATGTGAATTACGCGTGTGAATTTTAGTCACACACTTTATATATGACGTAGTAGCAGTATAGTGATAGGTGTATATATTACACCGGTGAAATTGAATCACTTATTATTATTATTATTATTATTATTTTACATTCCGCAAAGTCTAGTAAAAATGAAACAAGAAAGTACTTGCTATATATACATACATAGGTAATGTAGTACACACAGTCACTCTCTGTTCTTGGAGTAAGTTTGCAAAATAAACTGTACAAGAGAGAAACAAGAAAGGAGCAGCTGGTCTGGTCTGATGATGATACTGTTTTGTGGTATTGCGGGGATCAGAATAATAATATATGGCATTTATACTGTGTGTCTGTCCGTCTATTTTAATCTACATGTTGGAAAGACTTCTTTTTTTGTTATTCAGCTCACTTTACACACAAAGTACCATTACACACAGTGAATAATAGCGGTGCTTTTTGGTGGCGGTTTCTCTCATTTTATAATCTTTATTAGCATTTAAAGCTCAAAGTAGTTAAGGCAGTAGTGTGTATCTTTTTTACGACAAGACAAAGATGATGACGACGATGATGATTTCGAGAGTGAGTAAAATTCAGAGTGAGATCATGATGATGATGATGGTCATGTGAAGACGAGAAAGACGAGGTCTATAACTACTACCACAACCACACACACACACACAGTTGTGTCTTTCTCTCCCCCTCTCTTTTTTCTCCATCGCTATTATATTTCGTTTAAATTGCATTACATGATCTTGATGACACTCTTTACGGCACGAAACGACCAATTTTAACTTAATTTGCGAGCAATTGAAAAAGCCAAGAAGTTGTAATTGCTTTCGGAATGATCATGATGATCATGTACTCGACTCGACATTATTTACTCTTCTCTACTTACTTATTATTATGGCATGTTTGACTATATACGTACCTATTCTATAAAAAAAAGGACTACACAAGTATGTAGCAGTATACTATTTTTGCCATAATATATATTTAATTCAATTCAAGTTTATTTAAAAACCCATTTGGGAAAACATGAGCCGACACTTTTGTATGTTGTTTTGTGTGCTGTTGTGTGAAATCTTTTGCTTAAAATGTCAACTGGTGATGGTGGTGAGGGGGAAGCTGCTCAAACGAAATTTATTTTTCTCGTGCGTCTTATCAGGTCATCTCCACTTTTGTACAAGTACAAATACAAAATTGTACGTGTATTTTTGTATGTGTGACTTGTGAGCACATGTTTGTATTTTTTTACTTTTCTGCTCAAGAAAACTCAAGTCTACGACATCCCTATCTTCGTGTGTGTGATGGTGACGGTGACAAGACCTTGCAACACCGAGTATATGTATGTACATGCTACATCACTTTAGATTCAAATGGCGTCATTTAAAGGCTTTGCACAATTCTTTTTACTTAAAGTGAAATTGCGAATGTATTGCCATTTGCCATATTTTTTTAATCATAAACATTAACTTTATGGAAATTCTTTGCTCTTCGTCATCATCATCTTCTTTTCCTTGTGCAAACATTTTGTCATAATGAATATCCAACTGTCAATTTAAATGATTTGTAACTGGGAATAAGGTTGAGATTTTTTTAAATAATAATGCTGTGATAGTATGCGTACACACAAACATGAAAATAAAATGGCAATTAATCTTTTTCTCTATCTTGTGGTGATAGTCGTGATACTAATTGGTGATTGGGTATGAGATTGTATGGGCAATTATTTGAAGTTTAACGGCCCAATAAAAACAGGCTTAAATTTTAAATGAAAAAAACCTGCTACTACTGTTTATAGTTTCGGGCTATAATAAGAGAACGCAATCAAGTTACAATCAAAGCTGGTGAGGGAAGTTGTTTAATATTCTTAAAAAGTGGGTGTATTTGTTTACACCCTTTTCCTTCGAGAGTAGTGGCTGCATCATGATGACTTGGCAAATTAGTACCGGTGCTGTGACAATTTTCAAGGACTATACTTACTGTGTACACATGATAGTAAGATGAAGGTGATGAAAGTCAATTTCATATTATTGGTATTGATTTCCTTCTTTGTCATTTTTACTTAACTCAAAAGCCCAAGACGAAGCCATTAAGTTGGACGTTTCTTGGAAAATAGTATATAAAATGCTGTAAACAGAGCTTAGCAGCTTGTCGCCCAATTTCATTCAACCCAACACATAAACTTTAATAATAATGTAATGTGGCTGGACCAATATAGTGCTCATGGGTAAAAATTGAGCTGCTTTCTATGGCTGATGGTATATAACATGTGTATTTTGTGAACTGGAAAATATCCCCTCATGTACACTTACTTCTTGCCACGTCCGAAGGCGACACTAAAATAAAGATTAACTTTCGAGATTTTTTTTAAACCAGCTTTTTTAAAAGGTGACAGAGCATGTTTTCAATTTATTTTGTATTGACTATTAAGCAACGTGAGAATGTGTCTTTTACCTCGGGAATTGGTGTAACTGTGCACAATTATAAGTGCATTAACAGAACTTTACGAAAGGAAAAACTGATCTGCTGATGATGGTGTGTTAATTTTTTAATATTATTTGTCAATAAGCTCAAATTTCACACACCTGAAAATATCTTGGGTTCATATAGCTACCTATGTGTATGTGCATGCACACACAACACACATCAATCACATTGTTTCATGGTCGAAGTGATGGTGGTGGTATAGTACATTAAAAGTTTGATAATCACATTATTTGCGTATACACCTAACAGCACTTAAAATATCGAAGCAAATGGGACAAAAAAAGCTAATAGTCCTCAGGGATTCTTTTATTACTAGCGTGACCTCTCCTTGGAACCAAAATATAATATGCAGTAGTATATATATACCTATGCGGATTTGTTTGGTGGATTTACGCCTGTTATGAAGGAAGCTTTGTTGCTATTAGCTTTACACTCCAACAATAATACTCCCTCCGAGCTTTGATCATTCAGTCATCATACATACTACACTACAACAATAAAGCTCACAAACACACACACACACACAATATCCAAAGAGCAAGTGTGTTTAATGTACAATTTTTTTTATTATGTTTTCTCTGCGCTGGATCGAATTTTGTGTTTGTACACAGATATGTTATTACCATTTTATTTTGCTAGCTGATTTTGTTAGCCAACAAGCTTTTGATATACCTCCTTTCCTTATTCTGGTTTGCTACACGTGTCGTCTATTCACTTTATTCTCACAATAAACAACCAGCAGCACCAGCAACTTAATACCCAAAACTAACCTTGTTTGCAAGACAAACAAAGCAAAAAAACATAACTGCTTTGGGTTTTGGACATTTTTTTGTGCGACAACGACATGATGGCATATATAGATTCTCTTGTGTGTAGTGTGTAAAGCTGTTGTTTTTGTAATGGGATATGTTTTTTTTTTGGAGACTTGTAAAAAACTCAAGTGATGATGAGATGAGATGGGAGGGGATAGCATCATGTTATTGTTGATGATGATGATGAGGATGAGATGACAAAAAAATGTCATGTGATGCTAGTTTTTTTTAGTGAAGCAGGAAAAATCCTTCTGGATTTCTAGGTTTACATCATGCACAACAAAATGGACTACTGAAAAATAATATATCCTGATGGTAGTGTAAATAGTGTGACGTTGAAAAAAAAGCTTTCCACCAACCAGCTGGAAATCTAATGATAATAATCGTCTTAATGGTCTTGGTTGACTGGGACAGGGTAACATTAGGGAAAAAATTGAATGTTTTTTTACTCCATATTTTTTTATCCACAGGAGAATATCTTGGATACGTCATTTATGTATGTCGGTAAATACTTATTTTATTGGATTTTTGCAAAATTTTCTGGAAGTACCAAGTAAAATTATTTGGACGGAGAAAAAAAATGCAAATAGTAGTTTGCAGAGGAGGAGGAGCAGGAGTAGTATGTCAATTTGTAATACCCACGGGTATTAAAAATGAAATGGCGTTTTTTAGTCGTGCAATTTTGGTGAGTGTACAGGCGGATAAAAACATGTACAGTTTGCACAATTATTAATATGTTGTGTGCTCTTGGTGAAGATGATGATAATAATTCACATGTCTCCGTCAGTGTGAAATGTGAAATCATAAAAAAAAAGAAAATTGCGTTGGTATTCACCATAATATTATTGATTAAAAGTATTATCGCGTGTGTAATAGCAGCATGAAGAATAGAATGACTAGCTCTAAAAACGTGTAAAGAAGTAATGATTGGAGCGATAAATTGTAATAATAATTTTGTTAGAAAGGTAAATATATGGACAGACAAGCAGCTTGCCGAAAAAAGTTGTATTTTAGACATATTGCATGTGGTGTGCTTTTTCCTTGATTAAAAGTAAATTGGCTTGTTTTCGTTAGCATATGATCATTGTCACTCCTGCGATGTTTTTATTATTATTATCTTTCACGATTGACTTGAAATGTAAGTACTCAAATATTACGTAATAATGATAATCCGGAAGGTTTGACGTAATCGGCAAAAAAAATATTTAGGTATTTTATGTCATGTTGTTGCGCAATGAATGATAGAATTGAAGTAAGATGAAAGTTCATCCTCGTACATTTCTGCAGCAATACAACATATGCCACAAATGCAAATGTACTTTGTCCATGCACCAGAGGCTGCTCAAAATAGGACAAGTTTTTTTTGAACATTTCTCGCTCGTTTTGCATAAATATCAAGGCCAACTGAAAAAAAAGTCAAATGTGTGTAGGGTGAAAGTAAATTTGGAGTAACATAAAAAGAGTGTATAATTAAATTGGATTGGGATTTGGTGACATACGTTTTTATTTTGTATTTAAAATTTCATAATATAGCACCAAAAAAACAAATGAATGGTTTTTCATGGTTTTTCTCTATCGAGATGGCTGTGTTATTGAGTCACCCTGGGTTTTATTTTTATTGCCTTGACTTGACATTTTACTTGCCCTCCTACGGTGTGACACAACAGATGTGTGAAGTGAGAAAAAAAGAGAGAGAAGTGTGAGGTCGAAGCAGACAGACAGGGTGCGTTGATGGTACTATAGTGACACTTTAAAGTGCAGAGAGCGAATGTACAGTCAAGTCAGTTGAGCCATCTTCATGATCATCATTTTCTTGCTGCTTCTCACATTTTTCTCCATCTTCTTTTCTTCTTTTTCTTCTTCACTAATCAAGTAATCTTCTTTTCATCACTTTTAAAAGACAAGAGAGTTGTATTTTTTTTGTCGGAGAGAGTCACTATATTATGTGTATAGTGGAGCATCACTCTCACAAAATAATATATAGTATATAAGTTGAGTGTGTGTCATGCCGTGGTAGTCTATTAATATGTTTTGTTTTGTTCTCTTTCAGAGTGAAACGACAGGGAAGACTGCTGCTGTGAAGGAGATACTGTGGTGAAGGTGGTGGCGGTGGAGAAAGCTGCTACGACACTGCCATATAAAGGGAGAAAGAGAACGAGTGCGAGTGAGGGAGCCAAGGAACAGAGTGAAATCCTTTGATGGACTTTGGCGTGTTGTTGTGTTCCACTTGTTCCTGTTAAAAAGGTAAGCCTCCAGATTATTTCCAGAGGTTCACAAATATATATATCTCTTCACCAAAAAGCATACATGCATAATAATGGCGTACTTGGGCATACTATAAAAGTAGGCATCATCATCATGACAGTTACACTTTTGAAAAAGGAGCTTTCACTGCTTCTTCCGCTGCTCGCCTTTGAGTGAGTTTCCATAAAATCATGTTTTTTATAATCTTCATCTTTAGAGCACCTTTTATACAACCTCCCTGCATCACAGAGATATTTACTGGAGTATATTATATAAGAGAGAGAGTGAGAGTCAAGTATCATCGTCACCCTCACCATGTCACCGTCGTAGAGTCACCCAAATCGACACGATCACCATCACGTTTCGTTGGATTTAATTAGGTAAAGTAGCAGCACAATTCACACATTGAAAAACAAACAAAAAACATATCAGCATAGCATCCTTTCAGTACACAAGTCACCTTACATTTTCTTCCATTCTGCCCCCTTTACCATCATCATCATCATCTTTATGAATATAATATGTAGTCTCTGCTAACAAGTCCTCGTCATTATTTTCTTTCACCGGGATTTCCTCTTTATGGGCCACACACACACACCAGCACCACCATCACCACCAATGATATTTCCAGAAGAAAAAAAACCACGACAGCTTTCATGTGAGAAAAAATAATAAATTTCTTTTGATGTGTTCTTATAGTGATCATGCATGGAATACATGCATACACCAAATAAAACACACACAAAAAACTCTTCGTTTTCTTATTTGTTCTTTTTTCTTCCTCGTTTCATTCCCTCTCTCCCCCGGTATCCATCACTCGACTTTTGCTGCTTTTTGTTAAGATTACGTATACATTTGGTTGAGAAAAAAAAGACCAATATGTTTTGGACAAAAGTGGCAGCAGAAGAGAAAAAACACAAACGAGAAAGCAGGCTCTTTTACTCGCTTGACAAATTGGTTGGATTCACGAGATGGATACTGGAAATGGATCCATTTGCTTGCTTTTTCTCCTTTTTTTCAGCCAAAAAATAAACCAATGCAATTCGTATGGTATAAACGCAGCACACAATATATATACAATATAATTTTTGTTATTAGAATACATTTCTATGTTGTTGTATTCTATTACCGTCTGAAAAAAAAAATTTTGGCTATGGCTCACCAACAAAATACTGTTTACAACATGTATATATACTTTCTACTTTTGCCCTTACTTTTGCTCTCTACTCCAAATAAAAGTGAATGTCCAAAAAAACACATACACATTGGATTTTGTTGTGCTTTTGCATTCATATTGTCGGCTAAACAACAAACGGATAGAATGGGCGACACGAAACAACATCAGTCTAGCATCCTGTCCATTTCTTGTCTTTTGACACCATGCTCAATCGCCTCCCTTTCCTATTTTCCTAGAAAATAATGATAAAACATTCACCCCTCTCACCCATCAAACTTTTGTTATGCATTTATAATTATTAATATACACGCAGAAAAAAGTCATCTAACCAGTTTTGCTTCATCTTCAGAAAAACAAAAGGTTTTATCTCTCCGAAAAAAGTAAGAATAAAAAAGTCGCCATTTTGTTTCTTTCTTTTTCTATTTTTTCTGCGCCATACTTTTACTTTTCCTAATACTTATCCAAAACTAAAGAAAAAAGGAGAGAAAATGTTTTTACCAAGTTATTTCTGTAGTTGCTTTTTTCCCTTTTGTATTTTCATGCAGAAAAAAAGTTGGGCAGGAATAAAGGACGACGGCAAACCAAAAGCGAAAAAAAGAAGAATCTAGTGACTTTTTTTATTCACATCAGCCGACATATAACATGGTGATTTTTTTGTGATGAGTAGCACCAGAAGCAAAAAGTTGAGGAACAGAAGCACAATGCAAAATACAACATTTATATAGTAAACAGAGTGAGTGCTCTGCTAAAGGATGCCACTACGATAGCATCCTCATGATCATCAGAAAGGCATTAAGCATGTAAAAGTTTGTCTTTTTACGACAATGTGATACCGCCGACTTCTGGCTAAAGAAGAGAGACAGAGGAACAGGGAGGGACAGGACGCATGACGACAGGACAGGGTCTAATTATGCTTTATTATTATTATCAACATCATCAACACAGTCAAGCCAAGTCAGTGGAAAACTTTTCCTACTATGTTTTCACACATGTATGCAGAAAAAAATGTACATGAGAGGAAGAAGAAGAAGGAAAAAAGTATCTCCTTTTCCTGTACAAACTTTCTTTTTTTGAAAGAATTGTTTTCGCTACCTTTCTCAATAATCGTCAAAATGTCCAGTGTCCTCTCTACTCCTCTAGTACAAATGAAGTAGAATACAAAAAAGGACAAGAAAAAAATATATGAAAAGGCCACGATAAAAATGAGCAATATATATATAAATAGTGTAAATGGGGATATTATAAAACTTTCTCTTGTTTTCTTGTGCAGCGCTCTCTCTCCTTTTCTCCGGGAGAAAGTATCCACTACATCAAAAGCAAGTAATAGTAGTATCCTGATGACAAGTTTTTGCTCTGGTAGAAAACAACCACCAAAGAACATTGTAATATTTTTAATATAGCCGTGTTACTGGATATTATTCTTGTAGATGATACATTATTATATATATGCACACCCTGTACTCCTAGTACTTATAGTTAAGTCAGCGAGACAAAGGGAGAGAATGGGTTATTCAGGGGAAGCCATTAAGTGACACGCTACTTTTTCCCCGGTTTATATTCTTATCATCCTCCGCACTATACCTTAATGCTACCACTACAACCACAGTCTAAAAAAGGGAACCTTTAAAAAAGTACTTTTGATGGTGATGTTTTGGTAGTAGGGAAAAAAGGATGATGACTGTGTGATGGCACCTTTTTTTGTTCCTTTGCCTTCTAACATGCCTTTTCCCTCCCGTATTATTATCATATTTTTCCTGTGCAGGTCACAATCACAAAAAAAAAAGGAAAAGGGAAGGAATCTAGTTGAGTGGGCAATAATAATCCTTATGAGTTCCTTTTTTGTCTAGTCTACACAGTATACACACAGAGAACAGAAAAGAGTAAAGTAGAGAGAGGGAGAGAGAGAGATGATGCATTGTCGTAATAAACATGGCCTGTTTATTACACCCATCACCCGCCGCCACTTCTTCACTAACCAACAATTTTTTTCCTGCTGTTGAGAAAGAAGAAAGTAAAAAAACAAGCAAACGAAGGAGGGAAACAGCCAAAAAAAGAAAGCAGAACAGTAGTCGAGTATTAGTAATCGGGCAAAGAAAGATATTGTCAGACTTGTATGATATTTTTTGTTTAGCTGTGTATACTTATAATAGCTTATATTGGTAGAGAGAAGAAAAAACTTGTATATAAATTTTTCTGCAGCAGCCCCTGAGAAGACTAAAGAAGGTTGTATTTTACGATGACAAACAGTAATATTAATAATAATCCGTTTAAACGGGGTAAAAAACTAGCAAAGCAACTTTTGAACTGTAAAGTCAAGTCTCCAAATGTATGAATAACGATTTTGGCTAATTTGTCCGCTAATCGTAATCACCACAACGAGCTACATCGATTTATGCAATAAAAGTGTTTATGCAAATTAGCACTAATTAGGGGGCTAATTAGCGAATGTAATCATCATATTCGTAATCAACTCATCGAGTTACATCGATTTATGTAATAAAAATATTTTATGCAAATATAGGACTAATTAGCTAATTACTGCTAATTATGGGGCTAATTAGCGAATGTAATTATCATATTCGTAATCAGCGTACGACGTTACCCCTAAGTTCCGAGTTTCATGTGAATTGGCTTAACCGTATAAGAGATATAACGATTTTTGTTGAAAAGTTACACGTTACGTACGTACGTACGCACGGAACGGAGCATTTTATAAAGAAGCTAAAGCAAGCTTTGCTACTTAATAATGGTACGAGGGCAACAAGCATTGTCTTTGTTTGCCCGTGTATGCTTTCTTCCTTGTACAAAATGTATTTGCTTGCTTCTCTCTCTCTCTCTCTCTCTCTTGCTTGTCTTCCTTTACGCTCATTATTTCACAATAAAGATTCCTATGTCTTTAGAAGCCCGGTTTGTTTTTAATATAAAAATGTATTACAAAGGGAAAGGGGGGTGGTAATCATATAAAAAAGACATTTTGTTTGGGGAAGAGTGAGCGGATTTAGTGAGTGCACTTGCCCCAGCGGCCATGTACGATAAGGAGGATGATGTGTTGTGTGTTCAAGTAGAAAAATGTAATAGGAAAAAATAATAGGAAAAATGGGTAAAGCATTAAAAAGGAGCAAAAGAGAGATAATAATAATTCCAATAGACAAGAATGAAAATATTATATATAAGGCTCTTCATAATATGGGGTCATTCAAATAGTATGCCACGACATGTGGAAAGGATATTATGTGTATACAGGTGCCAAATAAATACCGAAAATTACATGTCATTCATTTACCTTTATTTTTGCATGACATGAGATTAAAATAAGGAATGGTGTCATTATGTCCTAAATACAATTGGAATGGCCCCTAAATAGCGCGAATCGACTCTTATATTTTTACTAGGTACTCTAAATACGTAATAAACTGGGAAACGCCACTCTGTCATCAAAACTCATTATCGATTAGTAGTACACATTGTATTACTAATGTACACAAGCAAAGCATACATTAATATGGAAAGAATTTTATATTATTAGCAGCAGCAGCAGAACTAGGAGGAGTATAGTGAACACACCTTTCCTAATAAAAGCATGGACAAAAAAACCTACTCATTTTTCTGTTTGCCCTATTCTTTTATTTTTAGCATGTTTATTTTTTATCTTTTGTTTTCTTCACGGAATAAAATGTGCTAACAAGGCAAACAAATTAGTCGAGTGGTGGTAGAGAATATAATAATGTATTTTTTTCTCTCCACTGTTGACTTGGTATAAAAATATCATAATATCATCATCATCGTCATTATCCGCGACAAGACAATAGAATGTATTTTATGTGGATGAGTAGCAAAGAGCAAAATCACCTTGCCTGGCTGAGAGGGAGAGAGTCTGGCTTTATGATTAGCATCCTCACAATCATCATTCATCTAATTGCCTCTCTTCTGCTCCATTTGCTTATTGGTTTTCTCAGAAGGATTCTATAATAGATATAATAACATGAAGAGGAAAATAGGAGGATGATCATCATCATCATCATCATCATCATGATCATGATAAAAGGGAAGCATATCACGGCAAGCATGCTGATGGCTCGTTATGGATTTTTCTTTTCAGAGTATCCAGCAAAATATTACATGCTGCAAAATGTACATATAATGTAGAACACACTCACACACACATCAACTCATATTACCATCATCATCTCATCTTTTTTTATTCTTCTCAACTTTTGAATATATCACAGCGAGAGAGAGAGAGAGAGAGAGAGAGATAGACGTCAACTGAGGCGTGAATTGATTGGTTCACACTAGTTTTCTCTGTCTTGTGTATAAAAAATGAATAAATTTGTGTAGATTACAATTTTCTTCCGTCTGGTCTATTTCTTTTTCATTGGATGATGTTAAAAGAAAATAGAAAATTATACATGAAAAATAAAGGAATATATATTATTATTATAAGCGGCGATAGGGTAGGAAGGAGAAATACACAAGCAAAAATCCATACGTCACATGCCATGCAAATATTGAATATAAATTCTTGAATACACATTACTCCAATATTTTATCGCCATCAAAAACCAAGCCATATATATATATTTATTTATAAAAATAACTGTCGCAGTCGTTTTTTTAAGAAAAGGAATTCAAGTGATGATGTTGATGATATTTAGCGTGACCCAGAAATAATTAGACGGGGGCATTTTGTATGCGAAAAGAAGAAAGGACGAAAGGGGAGACATGCGAGCGTGACCATATTTATGTTAAGACTCTGGAATCTTGCGTACGAACAAGACAAGGATGAACATGAAATAATATCCAATAAGTTAAAAGCAAAATACCAAAGTCTAATAATAATAATACATCCATAAACATACTAACATGTATACATACAATGTTCCACATGGTTGGGATTAGAAGCAGAATTTTTTATGTAAGAATTGTAGATGGTGGCGGGTGAAAAAGGCCTTGAAAGATAATTAGCAAGTATCAAACAAGAAGAAGTGGAACAAGCCAAGCATACAAGCATGCTCGTCTCCTTGCATTGCATTCCATCCAGCCAAAAAGATACTTTTTCTCTTCGACAAAAGGACACACACATGTATTTAAGGTTCGATATTGTTCGTTAGGGGAAAATGCATAAAATAATTATGTTTCTGGTGCTGCTGGATGGATGGAATGGTTCCTATTGCTACTGCTTCTGCTGTTTTTCCTTTTTTGTGTGTAGTTATTGGCCATATGTGTGCACTTAATGCGCTGCTGAAGATGTCGACAACAACAAAAACCAGCAACTATGTAACTCAAGTTGTTATAGAGTAGTAGTATTTTCTGTTGTCTCAAAGGTGTTCAAATGGAGACAGACACATAGAGAGAGAGAGAGAGCAGTGTAATTAATTGGATTAAAGTTTTCACTGCAGAGCAGCAGATAGGGATGAGACACGAGAAAAGGAGATGATGATGGTCTTTGGAGTGGAAAGTGGAGGACAGAGGCTGCAACATCAAGTGACAGCAACAGAGGCTGTGTGACTTGACTTGCAACGATAGCCATATCCAAAAAACTTGATAATTTTCTGGTATGTAGAAGGGTAACGTTCATCAGCTATGTCATCTTATCATTATTATTCTACAAGACCAACAAAAATTGCAAAAAAAATTACGTTTATTTTCATGTTCCGCTGTTATTACACAGTCACGGGAAATCATGCCATTAAAGATGGTTACATGTCTTTAATAGCTTTTTCCGAAGCATGACCAATAACAGTTCATAAATGGAGCTTCTCTAAAAACCAAATTTAAATTTTTCTATTATTTCTTTGGTTGATATACTTTTTCATGATGATGCTTTTTTAAATAGGGAACAAATCCTTTTTCCATTATGAAAATGGACACAAAATATGCGTGTATGTATCTAACATTCATGCACTTTATATACATAAATGTATGTTGTAATGTAACAACTAATACTATAAATGATATTATGCTACTCCCATATAAACTCCTGTGAGAACATATAAAGATAGCAACTATTTTTTGGCAGCCGAAATGACATGGGCTTGAATATCATCATCATGATCGTCATCGTCGTCGTCATCAGCAGCAGTAGTAGTGGTGGTGGTTGTGATCATCATGACGATGATCATAAGAAAAGAGCATGCTATTATTACACGTACGAAGCATATTACATTTTCGGTGGCGGCGGAGGATATCATGATGATGATGATGATGATGATTTTGTTAGCGAAAAAAGGAAGAGTTTTCTGTTCTTCTTTTGAAAGTCTTGCACACAAGCAGAGCATAACATTTTTGTGTGGATGGATGTGCTAAAATACGGATGTATGGCCATAATGAAATGGATAGTGGTAAACTTATATACAATATATATTATTATGTAGCTACCCTTCGTTTTGTAAATATGTACTTACCCGACACAAGTTGGCCCGGTTTAATGCGGCGACTTGCTTTTCGGTTTGGTTGGAACACTGCTATTACCACCATCACATATACATAGCTTTAATAACATAGAATATGAGTGCCATACTAGGACGAGAAAAAGGAAAAGAGAGACTTGGATTGATTTCTGAGCGTGTATGTTTTTATGTGAGTAGTGAGCTGTTGTGGAGCGAAATAAAAAGCATGGTCGTCGTCGTCAAAGAAGACGAGAAAAAAGGCAGTTTGCCATTGGAGTAAAAGTTGTGTGTATGTGTGTGTGTGTGTGTGTGTGTGCAAGAGTGTAAGTTGGGTTGGATGTATGGCTAGAAAGCTTGAAATGACTTAAAACTTTTGGAATATCATAGCTTTTTGGGGAAAAGGTTTTGCGAAATACATGCATGTATGTATATGTATGTACATCGCTGCGGGATGAGTTTCACTGCCAAAAAAATCTCGTCAATGCTTTTAAAAATATCCCTTTTATACTGTGTGTAGTGTTGGAGGGGGACGTACGGGGGAGGGAATATCCTCCAACTCTCACCACAAACTGGAGTACGGAGATGGTCTTCGTACCCTGTTCCATGGCATCCCCGCAATGTTGCCTAACTAACTAAAGCGGATCATGTTCGCTGAGAATGAAGGTAACTTTTCCTTGAGAAAATGTAGAAATTTTTGGAGGAAAGCTGTGTAGTGTAGGATGGATTGGTAGTGCACTGGTGGTAATGATGATGATGATGATGGCATAGTTCCATTCGTTCCATGTCGGCTCTCTTTCCCTGCTGCTGCTGTTTTGAAATAATATCGTTTCTTCTCTAGCTCTCCTTGTGGTGTTTTGTAATGTGATGGTTGCCGACGAACACAACAAGAAGAGCACTGGTGCTAGCGAGTACGGGGTTTTCCCGGAGAAAATATAGATGCATAACGTTTGAGAAGGGAAAAAGAAGGATATCTCTTTTTGGTTTACTCTCAGTCGAATTTTAGCGATTGTGGTGGAGTCGTCGTCGTCAACATCGTCATCCTTCTTTTTGTGCTAGTGCGAGCCTCTTCTTCTTTTCTCTCTCTCTCTCTCTCTCTCTCTGTGCCACTTCCTTCGTTCAAGGTCAGAGGTTGCAGAAGAGAAAAAGGCTGCTGTAATATCACTCTAGTGTTTTTCCAGTGGGAAATCCTATCGTCTTCACCTCAATTTGAACAGAAAAGCATCATTTAAAAATTAACGGGGGAAATATTTAAATAGAGTGGAAATTGGGTAATCTAAGCGCCACCATAAAAATATTAACCTTTTAATTTAACTGATAGTCAGGGGGAAGGCGGTAGCTGTGGTGAAGAGGTGGAGAAAGGTGTTTGGTTAGATCGGACTGCACCAGTATTTTTTAGAACTGAGAGTGGTGCTAATAAGGCTATTTGTTTCTTCTCCAAATTTATTATTGGAAAGCATTGACCAATTTGTCCCAGGGCCAAGTGAAATTTGCTGAATTGTTTTACTAGAAAGCGTGCACGGCACGAAAAAGCAATAAAAATCGATCCTCTCTTTCTGTCTCCAGAGTGGCTTTCCTTCATTCCTGTGGTTTTGCCAACAAATACAAACACACACATTTACAATTCGTCAATAACAGCGTACATTGTACATTATTGAAAGGTTTTTTGTTGTTGTAACCACTGCGGTGGTGACGGTGTTCGTTTGCTAGTTGGTGTTGAGTTGACGGTGTTTCTCTGTGCTTCGTCCTTTTTGTCGCTGGTGGTATTGGGGTGGCGTTTAACGGTGCTCTCGTGATATATAGTTTTTTGGTCAAGAAAGCTGGTGTGGTGCTTCCTTTTCGTGCATTATAAAATTTTACCTGCCTAAAATAATAGAGCGATTGAGTGCCGGTACTATTCTTCTTCTTCTTCAGCAGAGTGTGTTTCACTCCCTTTCTACAATTCCTCGATTCATCGACGACCAAAAAGGCTCCATTCTTTGGCTAATTTCTGGTTCCAGTTCCATGGACGTGTGATGGACTATATCGATCGGCGAACACTGCTACTACAACCCAACAACAGAGACAAGCCGTTTATTCTAGAGAAGTTGGAGGAATCGATCACATTCACAAAAATAATAATAATTATTATTATTATTATATCGCCAACTAAACTTTTTGACTCTTTTTTCCTTGATATTTAATCGTCAAATGTTCAAATACAGATAAAAAAATCTATTGGTGCTTTGATATTTCACAACTTAAATATTTACACAACTCAACACTGCCATTTAAATTAAGACCGACCACAATAATTGTTATAGCTCGCGCAACTACATACATACATACATATATCCTTCCTCAAATTTAAATCTTTCTCTTTGATGCGGTGAAAGTGGCTCAAACGAAACCAAAAGAAATCCTATTGATCCAATCAACACACAACTTGTATTTTTAATAAGCAATTTTCCTTGTTGGTGTTTCGACGGTGAAGGGGGTCATGAAAAATTTTCCGGCTCTTCTTGTTGTCCATGCTGAGAAGTTGGAGGCTGCCGTAGTCGCTGAGTCAAAGAAAACATGCAGTTATCAGCTGGCACAATTTTTACACTAAACCAATCTTCTTCGTTATCATCATCATCTCATTATTGTTCCGTTGCGGATAACAGTTATCATCATAACAGTAGTTGTTCCAATCTGTCGATATTATCATCAATAAGCGACCCATTTATATCATCATCGCCATTATTCATCTCATCTTCCATTAGTTCGTCTTCTTCTTCTTCTTCTTCTTGTGCACAACCACAGCCTAGATTGTTTCCATCGTTGGAAGTAGGGGCTCAAATTTCTCGCGTCCTCGGGGGAACCTGCCCAAGGAGCTGAATAGTCGCAAAACAGACTTAATTAATAACAAATTTTAAATATGGTCTATCCGAAAGTATATTAATGTCATACTAATTATAACGTTCGTCCTGATACAACTATCTCGTCGTCTACATATTATACCGGTTTACAGAAGATACTTCATGATATATCTAAGCTTACTTACTACTACAAATACTATCCAGGTAACGTTTTTTAAAACTCATTCTCTTAAATAATAATTGCAATACTGGCATGTAGACTAAAAGATCATAATCATACGCGCATATAATATTTTCGGTATTTATTTATTAGGGTAGTATATCCATTAAGGAACAAGAGCACAGAGCTGATTAATTCATTATTATTACTCCCCTGTCACGACTACATAATATATGATATTATTATGTAGGTATGGATCATGATGATAATATTACATTCACATTAGAATTCATGTTTAACGGGAGGCTTTTTATCTAATCAACCAACCAACACACGTCAGACTTGTGTAGACTAGCCCAAAGCAATACATTTCCATCCATCCAACCTTATTATTATAAGTTGTCTGTTATCTTGTCTCTTGTTCGCTCTCGTCTGCTAATTCATTATTAATTAATTTTATCCTGAGCACAAAACAGCACCACTCGAACAAGACCATTTTCATTTTTTTTATCAAACATGAAATTGAGACAGACAAAGATAAATGTAGGGAGAGAAAAAAGGAGCCCAAATTACGTTACCGCTCTAGTTCCTGTTATGTTATATTCCAGAAAAGAATTGTTTCTGTTGGAGATCTGTTGGATGTGGAGTGAACAGAGAGAAGAGAGAAACTAGGGTCATTACTTTTTAATAATTATGTTGGGCGGCATCCTCTTTTCCTTTCCAAAAAAAATATACATAACCATAAAAGTAGCGTTACCTTTTATTCCAGTAATATAATCCGAGCGCACTTACATGACTTGGTTGGTTTTGTGCTAGAAGAATTGCAAGCATTGCCATTAAACACCATGGCAAGACGGCAATATCGGCGCATATCCATAAATAAATTAAGTTTATGGGCTCATACAGCAAACAAGGCATACCTATAAATATTTTTT
>JAHZNC010000164.1:0-16685 GCA_027744095.1 Zhuqinia jingwanae
TTTTTTATGTCATTACATGCACTACCCATTTTAATGCCTGTTTATAATGTTAAATTAAATTGACTCATGTATGTAGCATCCCTTACATTTTAAACGTGGCGGAGTACATAATAAAAAAAAATATTACAAAAGGAAGCGTGAATTACCGTCGTTTAATGAAAGCACGGACATGGACGTGTGTGTTGTTGACATGCAAAAATACTTTATACATATTAGCATAAACTGAATACGATGTCACAGATGAAGAGTTTCATAGTCATCCTATTTTTCACGTAAATTTAAGAAAAATAATAAAAGTAATGAAGGGTTTTATTTGAAAAAAAAAAAAAACTGCTGTGGTTATAGTTAGGTATGTATACATTGTATTAGCATGACTCAAACATATATACTCACATACAAAGTATATATATACTAGTTTATTACAGGAAAAACCGTGTTCAAAAAACATTTTTTTGACGAAAATTATAGAGAAAAGAAGAAACCTATGTAAATTTTATGTGAACTAATAAAAAAGCAAATTGCCAACACCTGGATGGCCTGCCAGCAACACAGCAGCATTGTTATAACCTCAACAACACAGAGAGAGTTGTCATCATGAGTAACGATTTTGCTGGAGGACCACACACACACACACACACACACACACACACACAACCATTTTTAGTTGTTGCCCCTGGTCCTACCATGTACAAAGAACGTAGTGTGGCTGGTTGGTGCTTTCCCCGGATAATAATGCTAAGCACACACATATGGCAAGAATGAATAAAAATAATGATGTGAAAACATGACGGAGTATATATAGTACATTTTTTAAAAAGTATTTGGAAAATATCTACTTAATTTAAATGGACACTTAGCAAAAACAGCCGTAGTCGTCATCGTCGTCGTCGTGGGGGCAAAAAAAATGACATATTGTACTTAATGTATAGATATATTTTCTTTGATAAGAGACTATTTATATATAAATATAAATAGAGAGAGAGTGGAGTCGTGGAGTACTTATATGTTATGTTAAAGAATTCAACATCAACTTATGAGCACAATAACATACTACAAATTTAACACCAAAGAACTCTGTCTCTCTTTCTACCCATTACACACACATATACATATAATCTTCGTATCCGACCATTTCCCACAAAGGCTCTTTCATGTGAGGTTATGTGAAAGCACTCACATTCCTTCGCACGTGGTAAAAGGTACATTTGTGGCAAAATCCAGACTCTTCTCCATAATCTCCTGCCTCTTTCTTCTTTGCCGACACCGTCGTTGTCGTCGTCGTTTCTTCTTCTTCTTTGCCTCTTGTTGTTGTGAAAGTGATGAGGATATATTAGGCATGTCTTGCATTTGAGCAACCTTGCATTGCACCTCTCTTTTGACTTGTTTTTTTTTTAAATATTATTTTTGCTTCCCTGCAATTGATTCGTAAACATTCATCTCTATTGCATACACGGATGACGATGATGATGATATTCCGCTAGTTATATTGTAACTTGTAACCAAATAAAACATATACACACACAACAAAATCAAGTTCTTTTTTAGGTTTATATCCGTTTTATTACCATAGCTTTTTGTACTTGTTTTTCTTCTTTTCTTTTTTGGCTCCGATTCATAAGTTGTAACAACAAATGTCAACAAATTAGTAAAGGATTACATTCTCACTGACAACAAAGGTTTATATCCGTTTTATTACCATAGCTTTTTGTACTTGTTTTTCTTCTTTTCTTTTTTGGCTCCGATTCATAAGTTGTAACAACAAATGTCAACAAATTAGTAAAGGATTACATTCTTACTGACAACATGCCAATCCAGTATTGCTGCATTACGCTCAGCTTCGGAGAAGAAGAAGAAGAGAGTAAAAAGTAAGTAAAGTAAGTAGGCTTGCATGCATGCATGTACATGTGTGTGTACACTATTTTGGATTATAATAAAATGATAGGAAAAAGTACAAGAAGAAGAAGAAGAGAGTAAAAAGTAAGTAAAGTAAGTAGGCTTGCATGCATGCATGTACATGTGTGTGTACACTATTTTGGATTATAATAAAATGATAGGAAAAAATACCAAAGTCCTCCTACATTTGAAAATGATGAGTAGATGACTGCTTCATACAACATTTATGTACACATGTACATAATATACAGAGTAGTTAGTGTGTACTACCAATTTGCAGACATAAACACACACACACACACACACACATTATTATACAGTTTTACGACGCCTATGCACTTTATTTTAATGCATCCCTTCCCATAAAATACTCTTTTTTAGATGTTCTTACAACGTCATTATTGCTATTACATATATATTTTTTATTGTGTACTTTTACCAGCAAATTGGGAATTTTTTTTCTCTCTCTCTCTCATCGTTTGGAGCCACAAACAAAAAAAACATGCATAAATGTATCTACAAAAATGTACATATTTATATATTTATGTATATATGTTTACTATATACCTTCATAATAAAATATTGTAAAAGGGGAGAAACATGTAAACATACAAAACGTCTGATGTACTTAATACGTCTTATCTTCATTTGGGAGCCGCACAATCAACAAAGTAATTGTGTTTATGCGACACTATTCTCACAAAAAATATGTTTGTGTGTAATCTGCCGGATATGTACATTTTTCTTACTGCGTCATCCATTCAGGGGAATAAGGAACAATTCCTTGAAAGAGAACTAGCAAAAACGATACAGAAATACATAATATTATGTTTATAGCAACTTGTTCTCATATAACAAAACTGCTCTAGTACAAGTAGTAATACTAGTACTGGTAGTAGTAGTAGTAAAAGTAGTAGTAGAACCATCGACATCACTATCACTTTCTCTACTACTATAACTACTTGCAATGCTGCTGCTGCTTGCTGTACCAAAAGCCAGACGTAACGAAACGAAATATATTGGAAGCTTTCACCACACACCCTCAAAACTAAAAGTAAGAAAAACTCTCTCTCACTCTCCCTCTCTCACTTGCCTTCTCTTTCTCTCTGGGTTAGGTTGAGCTTGGGAAGGGAACTGATATGGAACATGAAGGATAATACTTTTGGGCAAGAGTAAACGTAATACGAGCGTGTGAATGTATGATGCTGGGCGTATGCATGTGCATATAATATCTTATTTTGGAGCAAGAGAGAGAGAGAGAGAGAAAGAGAGAGAAAGGAATATCGAGAGACCCTTTTAAAGATTTTGATAAGCATCTTTTTTGAGAGACCAATAAGTGCATGCATGTCTTGTCATCTTTGCCTCAATTCCATTCTGGAAGAGAACCCAAAACTGTTCAGCTACACCACAGAATATAAAGAGAATGGAAAGGGATAAGATAGATGAATAGAGAGAACGAGAGAGAGAGAGAGAGAGAGCGAACATAATATATTATATTGAATCCTAATGATATTGTGTACTTGGTAGTCGTAGTAGTAGTAGTACTAGGAAATATGTAGGAGACGATGGAATAGTAGTAGTAATAATAATAGTAATAGCGTGTGTGTAAGCTATAAGTATTCCTTGGGAGATCAATGGAATCAAGTAAGAAGAGAGAGAGAGAAAGGACTGAACGGAACCCTCAAGGCTTGTACGATTTCGTGAGGCGTAAACAAATCTTTCCAAAGTCCGCTGATTCCGATGATAAATCCTTCTAATTGTAAACGGTAGAATGCCATCTTTGGATCTATATCTTGACAATCTCTCTGTCCCTCTCTCACCGAGAATCATGTACGTGTGAAGCTCAATTCACTCTCCCATCTCATCACACACATAAATACTATATATTATACTACCACACTATTATAAATTCTATAAATATATTACTCGCATCATTAAGAAAATCTATCATCTTTTTTTATAACCCATATCATATTCCCAGAAAATATTAATTGCAGAGTTTGAGAAAATACATGACATATCTATTAAAATATAATAATATGGTATTTTGTGGAGGAAAAAAAAACACTTTTGTGTACAACAACTCCAGGAACAATTAGTGAATGTCATGGCGGATGAATCTTTCTATTTTACTAATGGAGCAAAAATGGTAGTCATAATATGTCAAACAAGTGGATATGCAGCCCCATTTTCCCCTTCCACTTTCCATTTTTATTTTGTTATTTTTCAGCTTTAAGGCTTTTAAATAATCAATAACACACGTTAGCATTTTAATGGGTTATTTCATTTGATTCATAATAGGCATGTATATTCACAGAATTTCTTTTCCTCTCCTATAGCTGCAATGGACATATGTATAGTATGAAGGCAAACAAGGAAAAAGCATTTTTTTACGATAAATTTTTCACAAAAGCGAATATATGAAGAGGAAAGAAAAGCTGCTGCTGCTGCTACTACTGCCAACGCTAAAAAAATCATTTTATGATGGCTATAACGAAAAAAATATATATAAAGCCATGATGATGAGTTTAGAGGTAAAAAAAAATGTTTGAATACAGATGAAACTTTTAGAGTGTAGCATTCAAAAACTCGTTGGGTGTGTGTGTGTGCATGTATGTATGTATGTGTTCAAATATTTGCATCCTCTTCTCTCCTTTCTTTCCTATTTTTCTCAAGTCGTTTTTTGTGAAATCAAATATTTGCACCATTATTAAGGATCACTGGTGGAAAAATACATATATATAGCGACATTCAATAAGGTCCTCCTGTTTATCCGTTCGTTTTTTCATATGCGACTTTTTTTTAAAGAACTTTTGTTGGGATATTTAAAAAAAAATGGCATGATCATACATGCAAGGCGTTTTGAATAGAAAAGAAAGAAAGGAAAAGACGTTTGTATGTGTGCTATAAAATTAAATTTTAAATGAACCCATTTCCCTTGTATATAAACGTGTACAAAAAAAAATATTTAAAAATAGGCCATTTTTTAAAAAGATCCCAAAGTGGTTTATTGAAAATACATAATCATATTTTCCAACATTTTAAGACCAGCAAAGAAGCATTATATTCCTTTGTTTCGTTACAACTATTCTGACGTCAATACAGCACAAAATATACAAAAACGAAGAAACTTGATAAATTGCTTTAAATCAATAATCTTACAAATTAAAAGGAATGTGATATTGTGTGCTAATGTTGTTTGTCCACCTAATTTGATGAATGATACACCAATACATCCATATCTACCATACTACTAGAGCACAAAAAAATTATTTGATTTTCTGTGAAACATGTGTAGGAGGAGGTTGTTTGCACTTTACACTAAATGGTTGAAGGTGGTGGTCATACAAAAGAGATATAGGGCACATGACTCCAACACAACTTGTAATAATTTTCGTGGTTCAATTCAATTTGACAACCCAATGCACTCTAACCGCATTATGGAAGGCAAGGCAGAACAACAAGTACAGCAACCGCAACTACGTGCGTAGTAGTAGTGCCATCACCAAATAAGCATAAAATATATGAATAGTAGCAACAATAAACTAAAAACATGTACAGCCTCTCTTTCATACAAGTCCCATTCCCATGGAATCTTGAATATCCTTTGAAAAACATATATGAAAAGCTTCCTCCTTGTCGTTCCCTTTCGCAGCAATGTTGTTTTTCTCCAAAGACGAATAATAAGAAGAAAAATGTATAAAATTATATTGAGCAAACAAGAAGCCTCGAGAAAATTGGAGATGGGAAAGTACCAAGGATGTTATTACTATTTTTGTTTGCTAATGATTCCTTACATTGACTCAAGTAGTTGCATCAATTTTTCTTCTTTTCTTCTTCAAAGAATTGCTAATCTTATTAAAGACCTTCTTTCTATTTGCAATGTCTAATTGTATAATATATAGAAAAGCAGTGGAGCAGAGAGAGAGAGAGCTTCTTGAGCAGGACGTTCACGTACTGACAATAATTACTTGAAATTGGAAAACTTGTAACAAGATAGGGAGCATAACAAAAAGAAGAAGATAATACTCGCACTCACTCACTCACTCAAGTACATTGACTATTGAGCTTTAAGCTATCTGCTAGTTTAATAATGCACAATAATACATTTTCTCTCCTCAAAAAACGTGTAGCCAAACATAATGATCTATTCAAGTTACAGGATATGGCATTGTGATGTCGCATCAAGGCATTACAGATTTCATCTTCTTTCCCTACCCTACTCACTACTGACGACTTGACTATTGACGCTTCTCAGTTTAAGTAATATTTTCATCTAGATGAAAAGCTATTACGCTCCTGCCACTGCTGCTGATGTTGAAGCTGATTTTTTTCTTTTCCTGTGGGTTTCCTTGAACTGCTGTTGCTGCTGCTACTACTACTGCCGGTGACAGACGAGCATTGAACAGAGAGGATTTGCGGAAGACAGGATAATGGTAATAGATACCTCGAGGAAGGAACAGCTCTAAAATATAGGAGTAGCGTGTAATATGGCGAAACAATAAAAAAAAGATATTATCAGGATGATAAATTAGAAGGTAAGATAAAATAAAATAAAAAAAGTATAGTAGCAGTCATCATCATCATCATCATCATCATGAGCATCATCTTGATAACCATACAATTCACAAAGGGGAAATTATGAAGCTTACTTTATTATCCGACATCTTCCGTTATTGTGAAACATGACAATGCTCCTCTTCTGATTTATATGCAAAGGGGCTATAGATTTGGTGAAATAGAAAATGGAAACTATGAAGTGACTAAGCATTTAGATATATGAGTTGCGTATGAAAATGATGAATATTTGGTACTAAAAGAACAAAATTATTGGCAACAAATGAGAAAGGGAAATGGTATAGGAAAGTAGAGTGTATTTTGCATATTATTATGATGATTCTCTCATGAAACCACATTTACAGGAAGATAAATAGGCATCCAAATATGAATAGAAACTATTATTGGTTTTATGCTGACATACTATTACTTTTCAAAAAAGATGGGGTTAAGATTATTCTCCAGCAGAAGTGTGTCGATTTTCTGAACTGAATGAATGAATGAATGAATAAATTTATATATCAAAAGAGGGGAAAACCGCTTTTGACTAATCAGTTTACACTTGTGTGAATGTTGCCGTCTTTTTAGTCATTGTGTAACAATGATAATGTCACGTAAATGGCCTGCTCCATATTTCATGCGGTTATGTGTTGTCAAATTTAGTTCTCATTTCTTCCACCACCTACTACTATACTCTACTACTTCTTCTTCTTCTTCCTGAGCAGGTAGTGCATAGTGGAAAAATTATGCTTATTCAAGCAGTAATATGATAAATGGTCCGGCAAAAAGGTCGTCAACTATTACAATCACACAATTGTGCGTTCAATTTATTTAATTATTAGAGCAATTCTCAACTATCGGTGAAAAAGTTTTACACACACAACTCTTGTGAAAATCATGCTTCACGGTTGACTTAACCCATGACAAAAACGCATCATTAATTATTTATAAATGAATAGTAGGAGACAAGAGCCTAACAATAAATGACGCAATAATTTTTACCTAAATACAGTAGTAGCCCATGGAAAACTTTTGGCCCAAAATAGAGAGCTTATATAGAAGGGGTGTAATTGATACGCTGATTGTTTTGGTGGTCATCATCATGGACCATTCTTGTCGGGATAGTTTTTTCTTGTACATCATTATTTTTTTTTCTCCTGTTACATAGAATGAACTACGTTACAAACAAGGGGAGCGGTGTGAGGGTATTATCATCGGTGCGGAGTATATATGTATGTGTGTGTCTGTATGTGAGCAAACCAGGTTTTTTAAGTAGCAAATGAAATTAGAAAAAGACCAGAGGCTAATCGAGATAGGAGCAAATACTATTAGCTTGTTTATATATCCGATTCCCAGTTGGAAGAAGCAACGCTTGAAACGGTTTTAAGGAAAGTTTCCTCTCTCTCTCTTTCTCTCGAATTGTCTCATGGGAGGAAAGGAAAGGGAAGAAAAGAAGAGTGAAATAATATGAGTGGAGTCGTAGTAGTGGAGAGAATCAGGTAGCTGCTGTAGTAAAAGTAGTATAGTAAGTAACATTTTTTTAATACTTTGCTTCAGTGAAACTGAAACGAAATTATGAATGCATGTGTGTATTTAGGCAATATTAATATGTACGTGTGCACTTACATAATATAAAATAGTCTGTGTCTGCCATGCACACTGCTACTACTACTGGAAATCTTTTGTTTTTTCTTCATCACTCACACATCATCTCTTTTTTAGCAGAAGTTACAGGCACACAAGTTGGGTTGTTGGAAAGGAGGACACACACACATACAAAATGCAATAGCAGCAAAAGTAGTGGCATAGCACCACAGAGCAAACGAGAGAAAAAGTGTCCAGAGAGAACGTTGCATTGGGGAAAGGGAAGAAATGGAAAATGCATGCCTTTTTCCCACTTTCTCTTGAATTTTGCATTGACTACTACTACTACTACTATTACTACTATTACTAGCAGTAGTACTGCTCGACCTCCAAACAATCTTGTTTGAACTCACAAGTCAGTGGTTTAGTCACCTCCCTTTTAATTTTAACTTGCGAGCTGAGAGTTCACAAAGTAACTTAATTTTTATGCTGCTGCTCCCCCTCTCTCTCTCTCTATCTCTGTCTCTCTCTTCTTAATTCAGTGACGGTTTTCCAAATTACTTACGCGTGTATAAATAATGTAATCACTCTACTGATTGCGAGAGAAAATGTCATGAAAATGTTGAAAGAAAAAGTGGTGTCTTTTTGGGCCTGCTGATGTTGTGTTGATGCTGCGCCGTTGTTGTTGCTGCTGCTACTGCTGCTGCTATCTTTCCTTTTTAATTTAATTTAATTCTGCAAAGAACTGCCATTCCAAATTACAAGTACCCTATTCTCACTTGACATTTCTGATAAAAATCAAACTGGTCATGAATTCAGGGTTCACTGTGATTTGCGGTTTCCCTCTATTCATATTTTACCTCCTTTGGAGGAACATTTCAAACTCTGACACAATGCAAATAAGTAATAGTAATAATAATACTTAATAACAAGTAGTATTAAAAGTCAACTTGACAAAACAGTTTCCACACTATACATATACAAATAAATGTATAATATTTCTTACTATCATCAAGGTAAAAGTGACGTCAAACGAGAACTCTCACCAGGAAGGAGGAATGTACCAAAAAGGTATTATTATATTTGCAAAAAAAAAGTAGCGAAAAATGAAGAAGAGGAAGAAAGGCCAAGTGTAACAGAAAAAAATAGCATGAATTCCTATATAACAGAAAGTTATACATAAATAAAGGGGCAAGTTACCATATCTATAATAATAGGTACATATTTTTGCACATCATATATTACACTTCCTATATATTACTTGTTTCTTTATGTATGTTTCATATAAAAAAAATTACTTGAATTCTTGCTCCTTTACTCATGTAACATGTATATTTACCACCAGCGAGTCATTAGGCCGTATATACATAAATATATACACGTACCTATAAATACAAGTTTGAAGATAAAGATATAGGTATACATATTACGTTATTATTATATAATAACACATAATATATTTGAAGAAAGATGGATGAAATTTTTTTTCGCTAATGCTTGCTTGCACCCAAAAGGTTTATAAAATAAAGGTTATCATCATCATAGTTTCCGTTTTTATTCTCAGTTCCACAACTACTCTAGCACCGCACCGCCACCATCAACAACACTGTCGTGTGTAGTAAGCAGTATTCATACATACATTTTTGCTCTCGACTTTTACGTTATATGGTGTATAAATATATATGAACCATCTTACGAGTAAAGTCAAGGATCAGGCGAAAGTATTTTACTCCGAAGCATTTTTTTTTCTCGTTTCTTCCATCTCTCTCCCTCTCTTTCTTTTTTTCCCTTGTCGTTCCTCCTCCTCCTTCACCGGAAAGCTTTCACTAGAACTGGGATCAGGATAAAAAAATGTTACATTCCTTCTTGAACCACTCTCTGTACATCACTCATCAGCTTTATTATCGTCGTCATCATCGTCATCATCATCATTGCGTTGTTAGGACGCTGCTGATGATTAAGATGTAGGGCGGAAGAAGAACACACAGTGAATTGAAACAATATGTAACTTCATAAAATAATAATAAAATAAATATACAGCAAATACAGCGCTATGTGCCTTGCTGGCTTGCTCTCACTCGTACAAAGTCAGAAAGGGAATATGAGAAGAAGCAAAACGAAGAAGAAACGAGTTGATGTTGTTGTGGCTGTTGTGTGACTCACAAAGGCGTGTGTGCATGTGCTTTTTACTGAGAAAAAATATATAGAAACTGTAAAGGTACATTATTACTACAGCGTGTGCATGTGTGAGTGTGTGAGTACACTCTCTTGGGCTTTCCCCACAACAGTTTGCATTCCGGGATTTATGGGAAATGAATCCTTGTACACAAAAGGACTCTTGTATTTTGCTTTCATTATACAACACATCACATCACATAACATAACCATGAGCACACATAAAGTTATTTTTTTCCCCGGGAGCAGGCCATTATTACTTTGCGGATGTAAAAAGAAAAAAAATGTATACGTAGGGAAAAAAACGGGAACAAGATGAAAATATAGAGAGACACGACGCACAGAGGAGGAGGAGGAGGAGGACGCGGACGACAACAATAACATGGAAAATGACTACATGGAATGTTTACTGTTGCTGTTGTTATTTTAGGCGATTTAAAGTGTTCAAAAGGGAGAGAGAGAAGGGAAATGAAAATAACATTGAGAGAAGGAGAAGAAGTAAACGCAAGCAAATAAGATGCCTTTTCTGTGTAAGAAATGGGAAAAGGGAGAGAAGAGGAATATATAGATGGCGAAAATGATGGTAACTGCTAAACAAAAAAAAATAAAAGAAGAAGAAGACGAAGCAGCCCACAGTTTACTGTACGACCAAGACCTTACAAACAAAAATTTAACAGGAAAAATAATGAAATGTTAGCAATGAAGACAACAAGGGAAAGTTGGGAAATAAGCAGTGAAACGGAAACAACCTCCATTTCACGGTGAAGATTGCCAAAGGGAGCAATGACAACCAAATACTACACTAAAAGTAAAAACTCTCGCTAGAGTACACATACATACATTACATATGTACATAGGCATATAGAACATCAAGTAAGTAGAGATATGCAACGCTCTTACTACAAATATTTTCTCTTTTCAACTATTAGACCATTTTATAATGCCACGAGCAATACACAACGCAACAACAATGTTTTTATGTATTTATGTCACAGAGAGGACGAAGAAGAAGAAAAAACGTCTTCAAATATTTAAAATGTCTCTAGTATTTCGTTATGAAGTAATTATTGTACGAGAAAGCAATGAGATAGAACAAAACAAGGAAATCTGAAAACATTATGATGATAAGCATATATTTCATTTTTGTATGCTTACTTTGTATGTATTTATTATATTTCTCATCTTCCTTTTACCACCGTCACCAACCAGACGAGCAGAAAAAAAAAATTGTGGCATTTCATACTAAATACGATTTGTTCATGCATTAATTGGTTTTACCTCCCATCATCCTAGTCCATCTACGATGTATGTATCCCGCTTGGTTGTGGGACGCGGGGACGATGACAACGACAATGATAATGTTTTGGGATATTACTGTGAATATACACAGTTTTTTGTCCTTTGTAGTTCGACGACGACGTTGTCCTCATACCAAAATTATACAGCTCATGAGAAGAAGGACGACGAGCACGACGACGATGATATGATGATGTTGTTGGTGGTGGTTTACAACAACAACTACAACAGCAAACAAAGTCGAAACGCATTAAAGTACAAAGAGAAAACTTCAAAAAAAAAAAAAAAAAAAACTCCGCCACATTCCAAATGCTAAACTATTCGAACAATATGTATTCTTGTGTTGTCTCCATTTACTGTTATATGTTCATTTTCACTCAAAAAGACGCCGATAAATAAAATTACTACTTGTGCCATAACTAGTGCACACTGGTATAAAAGAGAAAGAGAGAGAGGCATAAGGACTATTACTACTACAACAACTATAGAGAGAGAGAGAGAGATTGTGTGTTGCTGGATGTTGGATTGGTTGGAGGAGGAGAGCGTATGAGAGAGAGAGCAGAGCAAGTAAAATGTCACAAAGAATAGACCGGATGAAAGGAAAAACAAGTAACGCATTCTCCATTCCTTATTTATCATTTATGTACATGCATTTAAACAGGGAGGAAGAAAACAGCGTTTACCAACTTTATACATGATTTTGGTGGCACAGAATATTTTATATTTTGAAAATGTATGTTGCCATTGCCTTATATATATTTTTTTGCTTCTATTCTACGGCAGCGCTTCTTTTTCGCCGTCGTCATCGTCCTCTCTCTTCTTTTTAGCTTGGGTATATAGTGTGCTTATGTAATGGTGGTATTTGGTATGTATGATGCGGTAAGCATTAAACAAGACCACCGCCACTACACTGCAGACACAAGGTTTGTTGGTTAGTGTGACAACATATCCTTGATATTACCTTTCTCTCTCCTCTCTCTCTCTCTCTCTCTCCAATCGCATCTTGCAGTTCCATGTAAACCTTTCTCTCTCTCTCTTTTTTATGTTCCCTCCTCCGTCCTGTAATGAAAAATGAAAAGGCACCTTGATCTTGATCAGTAGCGGCTGGTTGCTGCACCAAACGAGTCCCAAAAGTCGTTCTTATCTTCTTTTTCTTCTCTGGAAATTGTAAATGAGGAAGGTTCACTACTACTGCTACTACTCCTCTACCTCTTCTACTGTATATTTGTAGATGGTAGACAGGAAATAGGTGTAATGTAAAAGGAAACACAAGAGAATACAGTTTTTTTTCACTCCCTTATTTT
Source organism: Zhuqinia jingwanae (assembly GCA_027744095.1). Taxonomy (NCBI): domain Eukaryota; kingdom Metazoa; phylum Arthropoda; class Collembola; order Entomobryomorpha; family Paronellidae; genus Zhuqinia; species Zhuqinia jingwanae. The sequence continues at coordinate 12,810 of JAHZNC010000164.1, forward strand.
CTACTGGAGCCAGATTGCATTGAAAGCTTTTTCTTTATTTGTCCTAATATTATTGTAGAGAGAGAAAAAAAACTTATGAACCCAACTTGACACCTAAGGATTCACGGGAGATTCCAAAGAGCTTTCATGATAAACGTTGCATACATCCCCTTTTTCGGGATCTGCTACTACTTTTCTTTTAGCAGCATCTATTGTATGTATGCGTGTATTTATTGCTGCTGCTGCTGATATTTGCTAACCCTTTGCATTTCTTCTTTTACCCCATTTTACATACATTCATTATTATTATTATTATAGTCAAACATCGTGAACAAAATGCAATCCAAATTTTGTGCTCCGCTATATGGTTCCTATGCATATACATTTATATATATATTTCGCTCCATTTTGTTTTGCATCTTTTTAACATAACCAGTCAAAAGATATTCAAGATAAGCAACATGCTGACAATTACATATAGCCCTTGTATTACCTCTTGAGCTCCTTTTTATAGGGCTTTTCCACATGTGTGGCCTATAAGGTAGGCTTATACATTCAATTGCATATCTGCTCTGCGCTACATGGCTTTTTTTTGGGTACTCACAGAAAATGATCAACTATTACAGGGTTGAATAATATATTTATTCAAGCTATTTATTTTCCAGATACCTCTGAGCCTGATATGATTTTTTACATGTCATTTATTTTATAAGCGCACAGCAGCGATTCGCGTATTTTTCTCCTTTGCCGCCACCACCACCACCCCTTCATGCCACAAACTAGCTTTATATTCAAGTTCCCCCTCTTCCCCATCTCTCTTTCTATTTTCACACGCTTTTGCCTTTCAACGAAAAATGATGACTTCTTTGTAGCATCGTCACAAGATAAATTTTATATGTATGTGTGTGTAGGTACTCGAAATATGGCTGTCATATTTCCAGGAAAAAAAATAAGAGAATTTCATTTTATGATTTCTGTCATTCTGAGGCTTGAGAATCGCAATGTGGCAGTGAACAGTACAGACTATGATGGATATGAGTGCACACACAAAATAATTTTTCTGTTTGTGGGATTGACACTTGAGTTCACATTGTCAAGAGATTTACAACACGCTTTAAACGATCCTCTTTATCAGAGAAAGTTCAAACATATTCGTGCTAAGCAGAATTATAACACAAAAAAAAACACATTTACTCACAAGTATTTTTTCCCTGTTTCTAGCATCCTGTTAAATGCATAATATGAGTTGTAGCGTAAATAAGGGGTAAATAGGATAAAAATCTCTCATTCATTTGGTGATATGCTCATATGCTGATGATAATGATAATAATAATATTATTATTTTTGTTGGTTTCAAAACTCTAACCTTCCAACCTATTTTACTATGAAACAGTTAAAATCTAACGAATAGTGTTAACTCTGATGATTTTTGTGTGGAAAATGTCAAAAGTTAAGCCAACTTATTATTTTATACAAAACTTTTTTGCTTTTCTTAAAGAAGCAGAAAGTTATTCGACAAGCCATTCCATGTATGATAGCTTCATCTACTCCTACATTTTCAAACTTCAACTAGTCAAATAGAACATGGGTTTGGATAGTGAAACAAGTAACACCAAAGATGGCATTATTTCTCAACTCACTCTATATAGGCATTTTCATTCATACTCTCTCACAAAACTACAATAACAGCAACCCTTCTTGCTTTATGTTTTACCCTTTTTGCTGCTGCCTTCTTCCTCTTCTTCTCCTTCTACAAGAGTATCACATTGTGTGTGTGTGTGGTGGAATCACATACCTTCACGCTACCACCATCATCACACTGTTTTCTATTTTATCTCAAGTCCAAATCATCCTTTTCACTTCTATTCCTTCTCTTTACACAAGTTAACATACCATACGGCTTACATAGACACACACGTCATTTGAAACACTCTCAAGTGAGTTATATCCGTCGACTCGAAGTCGAAATCGGTACAATGGTAAATATCTGCTGCTGCTGATGCTGATGCTATGCTTATGGTAGTAGAACGGTTTGCATTATATTGTTGAGGATTTTAAATGACAGTACCACGCAGCAGTACAATGGCATGATGGTAAACAATGCAGGATAACCCACAGCATCGTGGCATCACTTTTTAGGTTATATGTACGATTGTCCGTCATTCCATGTCATCATGCTTGATGTATAAAATATCATTAACAAATTATTTTGATATCATGCATCGAAAAAAGCAAAAAAGGGACAAGTGTCATGGCTATATTTTGTATTCATTCCTTACTGATAACCATTCAGCATTTATGTCGCGATTATAAAATAAATCAAATATTTAGTACATATTTTTTCATACTTTTCAGTCTCTAATTTATACCCAACTTTTAGCTCAAGTTGCATTTTACCCCATCATTTTTAAATTAAATCCCAACAATGTATAGATATTCATATACGCATACCTCTTGTACTTGAATAATGATTATGGGTTCTACTATATATGTCGCTACTTTAACATTCTGGTTTAATCCTTTCTAATAATGGACAACTGTGCGTATTTACGAAGGAATAGAAAGAGTAACAATAACCTCAATGTGGTGTTGTTTAAATCCAAGTTATTTTTCCTATATACACAAAAAAAACACTACAAATAATGCATTTTTGCATCTCTCCCCCTCTTTCTGCATAGCTATGCATACATTCTCCTGATATTATTATCATCTCTATATGAACGGTATAATTGTAATAGTATATAGAAAACAACAGCAGCAGCAGCAGCCGCAGCACTACTACTACTACTACTTCTAGTGTCAGTCTGTAGCATACCACAAGTATAAGGATCTTTTTGTGTGTGTGTGTTTTAAATTGTTGTAAAATATTATACCTAGTAAGGTTGTGTGTTGTTGTGTTAGAGAGCATGAAAAAAAACCTCTATAAGTACTTACGTTATGGTAGTAGTAGCAGCAGCAGCAGCAGCAGCAGCAGAGGAACAAACCATATAGTTCATCATCATCTAAGAGAATAATTTGAAATACCAACCTATTATTCCACAAGATTCTATCACACAGACACACACAGGAAAATGTGTACGCAGACACACAGATGAAACACATAATACGAATGAAATAGTACAAGGCTGTCACAAAGTATTGCGCATATGGAGTAGTAGTAGCAAGCAAAAGAGAGAGAGAGAAAAAAAACTTACTAGCTAAAAAAATGTACTAAAAGTGCAAAAGAAAATTTATACGGTATCTTCATTATCGTTGACATAAATTTTTTGCATTGAGCATGATCATTTGGAAATAATAATAATAAAAATAAAATAAAATATCATTTCGCATTATTGATCCATCTTATTTATAAAAAAAAATGTAATCTTGGCAGATTTTGTTGACTCAAAATTTTTGTTGACTTTTGTAGCTGACAAGGTCAAACAGTTATGCGACGGATGGATCAGAAATAAACATTGCTAAAAAAAACCCACCGTATAGTAAAAATGAATGCGTAGTAGTAGAACTTCACAGCAACAAACAACAAACAAGCGGAAGGACTTTTTTGTACGTGTATCATCATCGTGTGGACTTTGTGTAGTGTTTCGATTAGGTACGTTTTGCGCTACTTGATTTGAGTAAAAGAATACACAAATGCACCCCTTCCTTCACACCATTTATCTGTCCAAAAGTCTGTACACATATTAGTAAGACTATCAGTGTGCAATACCATAATTATAATTAATATTGTGCATTGCAACTCTAAAATAAATAATAAAAAAAATAACAATAATCAACAGTGCACCGTTACACAGTGATGTTTATATACATAATATTATTATATAGCCGTATCTACTACCTTTCTACAAATAATAATGCGTCTCTCTCCCTCTCACAACAAATAAATAATAAATAAAT
>JAHZNC010000165.1:0-20794 GCA_027744095.1 Zhuqinia jingwanae
GTCACTTTACCACTTTACTTTTAATACCAAACTATAAATCCCATGTGATGGTAGATGACGACTATTAGACTATTAGACCATATGGAAAAAGTGTGTGTGTACGTTGTGTACTTAATTTGGTTGGTTGGTTGGTATAATAACTTATAGGAAAACCTCACAAACAGTAGCAGCAGTGCAAAATATAAGTATATAATTTCACATTTTCTGCAAAAACGACAAAAAATATCTACTTCACTTTATAGATATATTAAGCTGCTTGTCCTTGCTGTTGCTGCTGTTGTTGTTGTTGTTTTATTCAAATAAATGGAAATTAACGATGATGATGACATAATGTCTATGAGTGCTTGTTATGTAGCTAGTGTAAAATGTAAAAGACAAAAGCATTCCTCTGCACTACTGCTGCAGTGTCTATGCCGAAATATTCATGCTTGTATATATATTTTTTTCATCAAAGTAAGCAGCAAAGCACTCGAAAACTTTCTCTGGTTGATTTTGAAAACAGCTTTGCACAAAATCTTCAAGGAGAAATCATACACATGCACACATACATAACAACATTGAGGCGTAGATGTAAATACCTATCTTTATGCTCACATGCCATTTCTGTTGATTATCATCATGCCGATGTTTTAACCCTTTTCTCAGCTCAGTAAATACACAATTAAGTTCCTTAGAACAATAAACTACATAATATGCATATGTGTAATGTATGCATGTACTGTCAATGCAAAAACAAAGGTTTTCTCTCGGAAACCTGTTAGAACTTTTATGCATACATACACACATCGGATGTGTTATGTGTGTATACTTATATAAGTACGCACATGTGTATGGTTTCTAGATTCATTCCTTCTACCGTAAGTACAAGTGGAATTTATTTTACTCAAAAATAAATTAGTCATTTGAGCTTTGTTTGAATGTTTTTGAGTGTAGTAGTATACAGTGTAATAAGCGGAATAGAAAATAATAGTAACTAGTGTTGTTGGTAAGAGTACTATAGTAGTAGAATTTGGTGGGATGAAAGTGGAAGTTCAAGTGTGCTCCAGAGAGAGAGAGAGAGAGGAAGCAAGTTTTACAACAACCTAAAGAAGAGAAGGACAAACAACAACCTGCTTCTGAGAAAAAGGCTGTAGAAAAAATAATAGTAACTAGTGTTGTTGGTAAGAGTACTATAGTAGTAGAATTTGGTGGGATGAAAGTGGAAGTTCAAGTGTGCTCCAGAGAGAGAGAGAGAGAGAGAGGAAGCAAGTTTTACAACAACCTAAAGAAGAGAAGGACAAACAACAACCTGCTTCTGAGAAAAAGGCTGTAGAGAGAAATACAAGGAAAGAGGAGAATTCGTCAGCATTCAGTCAATTCAGAAAGAGAGGAATAAAGACTGAACAAGAAAGCTGAGTAAAAGTGGGTGAGAGAATCAAAGAGAGAGAGAGAAAGAGAGAGAGAAAGAGATGCAGGGAGAAAATCTGGCATTCATTTTCGGTGTGGTGTGTAGCCAAGCGTAAATCCCACACTTTAAAAAAATATTACTTAAGCTTCTCTAATAGGCTTACATACATACATAGAAAGAACGTACATAAATTCTATATATACAGTCAAGTGAGTGATTTCAAGAAAATTTTCTAGTGCTATTAATAATCACACATAACAAAAGACGATAACTTTTGACTTTCACTTGGCTTCTCTTGCAAAAGCATAATATTATTACTAGGACATACATGTAGGCAATAATATGCATAATATTATGCACGCATGCAAAAAAAATTCTTTTGTGTGGGAATTTGACCACACATTTTTTTCACTGCTTTTTTTGCATCTCTATTTTCTCTTGAACTGAAACTAAAACGCATGTAAAACGATTACAGGAAAAGAAGAAGAAAAAGTCTAAAATGTCAGATTTCTTTTTCTCCGTCAGAGAGACTGCTAACTTGACTTTCTCTCTCTTGTGTCATCCTATCATCATCATCATCACACAAGTTGACGCATTTTTCTCAATTCTCCAGGATGACTGAAGAATACTAAAATGATGACATGGCATAAGTAAAAGGTAAAAAAAAGTAGATAGACATATACATACATGCATGCTTGTATGTTACATGTAAAAAATATGCTGTGCAGCTTGGCTGACTACAAAAAATACTAATGTCACCAGTCAAGTCACCACTAACGGAATCCTCCCATCAGTGTGCATTTTATGACTATTGTCGTTATTTGAAAAGTTTACAGTGTGTGAATTTAAGGAAAATATATAATATGTACATATAGTACTTATATGTGTGTATGTTCATAAACGTTTATAAAGAAAGCACACACCATCATTACGGCTGGAGCACAGATGAAAGTTAAATTGGTAAGCTGCCAGCATCCCTTTTCCTACTTTTGCTACAACCATTCTACCATTCTGTTTCTGTCCTCCTGCCACCAGTGCTACTGATGATGATCATGATGATGCTACAAAACTGCTGCCGCTCAGTTACTAATTCCTCTGTGATGCCGTGATACTACTACAACGTGCATATCATCATCCTCTTCCGTCGTCCCACAAGACGGAAGCGGCAATAACGGAGGAACGACAACTCAAAAAACCGACATTAGTCTCTCTCTCTTTTATACTTTTACATCGAACGCAGGGTTGTATAGTAGTAATTTTTTTATTAAAGAAGTATAAGAAAAAGCATATATATATGTATATACATATATTATAATTTTCTCTTACTCTCTTTCTCCAACCTGATGATGATAATAGGGAAAGAACATTTACACAAGTTATATATCTACCTACATCTACCACTACAACATCCACACATAATTTGGAAGAAAACTGTGACTGTTTGCTGGCTGGCATTACAAAGTTAATTTGCAAAGCTTTGCAAAATCTTGTAAATTAGAATGGAAGAATGCAGCAACAGCAGCAATGATTTCTTTCCCTCTCTACTTTATTTTCTCCTTTTTTTGTTCTTTTCAACTTGCTTTTTTAATATGTGTGATACCATATTACATTGTATATGTACATACCTCAAGTTTTGTGCGTTTTTTTTCTATTTCTAGTCCCAGGAAAAAGTACAAAGAAAATTAGATTTAGTTTTTCATTTTCTTCTTTGCTTTTTGGATAACAACGTCATTTTACTTTGCTTTTTGCTTTCTCTCAAATTACATGAGTTACGTGTGTGTGTGTGTGTTCTGTATAATACTCTGTACCATATTTTTGTTTCTCTGAATTGATCATTGTACTTTCAACTTAACCATATTATTACTGTTAGGTACTTTTCTTTTATCTTTTGCCCCCTTTAAAAAATACATATTGTTTGTTCATTGCGGTTATTATAAAATGTCACGACGTGTTTTTCAACTTTACGGTCCATTTTTATTTCCTAGTAGTGGCCCATTAATATTGGCTGTGCACCATGCACCTGTCATAAAAATGCAAATACAATAGAGATAAGACTAAGAGAAAAATGATGCCCATTATTATGATTATTTTGGAGCTAATAGGATAAAGCCAGTTGAATTCTTTAGTAAAAAATAAAATATTATCAAAAGAACCTAGCAAATAGGACCATGTTCCTACATATTGAATTATAATTCCAGCTGCTACAAATAATAAGCCATTTCCACGAATTATGAAATTAGGGAAATGTATTTTTATAATTTTTGAGATACATAATCACATTATAAGCATGCGTAATAAAGAACCACCACCACAAATAACCATAATGTTTGATGTCATTTGCACGAGCATCAGAAGAATAAAGGAGGACTTGGGACTACAACCATGCAAATAATAAAATAGGTAATAATGAAGGTCACATACAAGAGAAAGAGAGAGAGAGAGCCAGAGAGAGAGAAGAGAGATTGGAAGGAAAACAAATTAAAATCGGGCCGAGCAGAAATATAAATCATTTTCTGACTTGCCACTAACTTCACCATACGATGAGCTTGTTCAAGGAGAAAACAAGCCACTACCACAAACAAACACAATATATGCATGATATATTATAGTATATGTACACCATACATCATCATAACTATTCTCCGTGTGCTACACATTATATAGCATCAAGTCTAAAAATAATGGTGTGCACAGTACATATGCATGATATGCATATAAAGGAAAAGCGAGACTAAAATGGTTTTTAGAAAATCAAAATGAATTGAGCTGAATTGAATGAAATTTTATTTTATGCATGTCAAAAACTTTTCAACTCTGTCTGTCTTATGGTATATGGTAATTGCAAAAGCGGAAAAAGAGATTTTGTAATTTTCTATCAACCATCCAAAATAACAATAATAAAATAATAATGGTAACTTTTAATGCACCAAAGAATGAAATCAACCTCAACTAGTAGTATACTTTATAGTACATACATGTAGTATGTATTGTATTATAGGTACACAGGTATATGGATATAGTACTTCAACTTGCTAATTACTTTTTAGTTTGCATAAATTTTCAATTTGGGATCCAGTCAGTAACAGACATCAACCTCAGTCAGACATGATGATCGTCATGAATATAAAGTAAAAAAATATATACATAAATTGTAAGTAAACTTTGTAATTTACTATCGCGGCTTCACACACAATTTTTTTTAGCAGAGGATAATAGTTAGAATAACAAATAATCAAGTAAAATGGGGGAAACCAGTTTATTTAATTCTTCAAATAAAATTATCATTCCGAGAGAGAAATGGATACAAAAAAATAAAACAAAAAATTAAAAAAGAGAATAAGTAACTAAGTAAGTGAAAGTTTAAAAAAAAATTGGACTTTTTTCCTCCATCACCAGCAGCATATATGTAAATAACTATTTATGTAGATCATCTCATCTCATATCCCATAATCTATTATGCATTATATGCATGCTTATGATTCATGTGAATTGTTTTGCACACAAAATATCATAGCATATATAGCTATATATTTAGTAGAGTAGTAATATTAACAGGAGCACAAACAGTGTGTGTGGAGTCACTTGTTTTCACTTTATATTCTACTACCACTCGGTCTACACAATATATTTCCATAAACATGAATAAAGAATACATGTCATGAAAATTCTAAAATAAATACCGACGCAGATGGTGCCTCCTGTTATTTATTACCTGGTTTGCTTTGCTGTGTGCTGCTAACTGCTGTTGTGAATGTGAAATGTGAGGGAAACAACCGAAACAACCATAATAACTAGCCTACTATCCCCAGAATAAAAACTTGACTAAACTGGTAAAATATTCTGTAATAATAATGCTACCACTACCTCCACTACTATCTATGCAGCAGAAGAAGAAGAAGAAGAAGAGACTAAACTGCACAAAAACAACAACTGTGCCATTTTCGGGTAGTATTGTAAGTTTGCTTTATTACAGCAGCAGTAGTAGTAGTATCAGACACAGCAGCAGCAGCAGCAGCAGCTTTCACCAAAAGCTTTAGTGCCAAAATCCCATTTAGAGTTTTGCCTGAGCAGACGGCAGAGATGCACACACACCATCACACGGTTGAGTACTTTCACTCTCGCCATTATTCTTACTTTTGTTTTTTTGGGTGTATCATGATTAAATGATGTTATGACCATACCATTATAATACATGCATATAAGTATACAGGATAAAAAACATGCATGCATGGAATGTTGTAAATAGTATATATAAGTAATGAAGGGAAAGCATCTCGTATATATCTCATCTCACACAACTGTTACCACATTCAGCAAAATGCACACCAATTCAATCCCTCGCTGACAGTTTTGAAATATTGTCGACTCAGAAAAAAGACACCTCTTCGCTCTGCATGCAAATTAAATGGAGTTTTTCCAAATTTATTCTGGTGAAATAGTGAAGCAAAAAAATAAGAATGGAGTGTTATGTAGAGAGCTGAGCTAATGATGCTAACGCGGGTGTAAAATACAATGCTGTTTACCTTAAGTTTTGTACCAAATAACCAACCAGAAAAAAATGTATAAAGCAACTAACAACACACTTTCATCACGTCGGTTTAAACACATGATAAAATTTCGCTGATATAACGCCAGACCTATCTGCATACGCGATTTATTAGTAATTGTAAAGATATTACCAGATGGCTTGGAAATGTTCCTATTTTAAGAAAATGATAAAAAACCCAGACCAGACCACATTATATAAGTTTAATTGAAAATGTAATTGTAAAGATATTACCAGATGGCTTGGAAATGTTCCTATTTTAAGAAAATGATAAAAAACCCAGACCAGACCACATTATATAAGTTTAATTGAAAGAACGTGAGGAAATAGAAGATGATGCTTCACTATTAGAATCATGCGATGAATTGGAATGCTGTGAATTGAGCTCAACAACACCGGACGAGCCTGAACCTGTGCTGGACGATTTGTTTCGGGGGCTCGTGCTCGTCCGCATCCAGTTCAAAGGTAGCTTCTGCCTCCATCTCTTCCTCCTCCAAAAGTCTTGCTTGTCTTGCAGATAACTTTTTATTCCTTCTCCCGTGATGTTGAATCCCGTTTCGGTGATCGTCTCTTAAAGGATCATAATCTTCGCTATCATCTATTCCCTCAACTTCAATCATCATTTCATCTTCCAACTCATCCCTATCATCGTTATCACCATCCTCATTATCATCATCATCCACTTCATCATCGTCGTCGTCATATCCAAAACTAATTTTTCTCGCCCTAATTCTCCTTTTATTCCTTGCAGAGATGGGCATTATATCACTGGTACTGTCGCTGCTTGTACCACTGGGATTTTGACGACGATCACGATGTTGGAGTCTTCCACCTCCTTGATTAGCACGAGCAGACAAACGGCGAGCAGTTGGGATGCTACTACGTGACCCTGTCATCACGGTGGAAGCGGTCTTTATCGAAGAACAAGACCGACCAGTTCCAGCGGTGGTGTTTTCGTGACTTGTTCTTCTGCTGCTGCTTGTTGTTGCTGACGTGCTAAAATGATGATGAGAGGTGGGATTCTTTCTGTTGTACTGTTTCCCTTGAGGTCCGATAGCTCCTCCAGCATTCGTGCCTCTACTGCTTTGATTATTATGATTACTAGGTTTACTTGTTTTGCCAGTAGTAGCAGCCGGTGTCGTACTAGAGGCAAGATTTCTTCTTCTCGTTGAACCAGCAGTGGTACTAGCGGCGGTCGCAGCAAAGCCGGGCGTTGTACGGCGATGATGACTACTACTACTCCCTCCGCCACCAGCACCAGCAGAAGAAGCAGCAGTCGTAGAAACAGAATTGCTTCTTCTCTTTGATCTCCCATCGGACGCAAGTAAAGCATCGTAGGTGTAACATATCCGGATTTTCTGATTACCACTGCTGTCACTAGACACACTTTTACTTGGAAGCACTTCACATCTGGAATTACCAATTATTTTGTTGGATGTGGAAGGGTTGTTGGTGTTGCCGCTATTGCCAGAATTCCTTGTAGGATTACCATTGGCAGAAGAAGAAGGAGATGACGATGATGTAGCAGTTGCTGCTTGTATAATGTGTGATGCTGACGAAGATGAGCTGGAGCCGGGATGGTTATTATTGCTGCCTGTTAATTGGGGAGAGCTGCCGTCATTGCTGTAGTCAGTCACGACGACGAGCTCATTCCCGACTTGGAGTACTTCCTCACCTGTGATAAAAGAGAAAAAAGATAGAAAATTGCATAAAACATTAATTTCAATAGTAGCTCTCATTCCTACTTTACTTTCGCTCTCACGTGCTTCCACTCTCAATCACTCTACGCTTTTTACTTTCGCCTACCACGTATATATACATACATAGGTGTGTATATATATTAATGTGAATGTGAATTATTGTAGTACCAACATTTATGAAGGTTGTTGTGCTATACAACACTGCCACTTTTACTTATTACACTAAGTAGTGAAAAACTACTGTCGATATATATCTATATATACACAATATTATTAGAGGCATGTGTGTACTTATTATTATCATCATTATACATTTATTTATTTACTCACTCAAGTGAAGCGCAGCAAGAATGCATGAATGCAAGCTTTCACTCATTCCACTTTACTGTTCACGTTCCTACTTCCTATTTTACTTTTACCAGCAGGTAGCATTACAAGTAATGTAACATAAAACCTAAAACAGGAAAAACGAGAGATAGAGAGAGAAAGAGAGAATTGGAAAGTCTAGGGATTTCATTTCTATTGCTTTTGCAGAACTACATATACTACATATGGAGAGCAGAGGAGCAGTACTGCTGGCAGTATCAATAATTTATCACTCTCACAAACACACACACACACAAGCTTTTATTGCCATTTGCCTGCCTACTTGTATTTACGTTGTTTCTCTTTTCCTTTCCATCACTCTCTCTGTCTGTCTTTCTCAGACATCCTATCTTTTCCGAAAGCTACATTGATAATTTAGAGTAGGGAACTTTTTTTAAAGGGTAAGAGGAAAAGGGATAAAAATTTGTTCACAATATTTTTTTTTACTTTTGTAGATTTCATTTTGTATATTGTATCTGTCCGTATATATGTATATATTTTTTGGATTTTTATTTGGACAGATGGAGAAAAAAGCATCATACTATTTTTTATTTTTTCCGATACCACTTTACTTTACGAAGAAAAAAATCTTGTAATTTTTGTGTACACATTGTGCTATGTGTGCACAACAGGCTTGTTGTTTACTTACACAACAAATAACAACCCATGGGTGATTACTTTTGTCGATAAGACGGAAAGTCTATGATTGGGCACAATCCTTTCTGACATCATTATTATCATCACTGAACATATTCAGGAATACACAGAACTACAAAAAAAAAGTATTTTTTTTAGTTCTGTGTGTAGTCCTGAATATTTCACAATCTACAAAACAGAAACAGACAGAAAAATACAAAGTCGCAAAAAATGGTAAAAGGTGTATTATGCATTTTGTACTTTTGTATTCAAGTGACCCTTATTTATTACAAACAAAAAAAACGACGGAAAAAAGAGTTCCAACAATCAGACTGACCAAAATATGTTGTAACGTTTGCCCCTAAACACCTTCCCTTTTACGCTACAATCATTTGTTATATTACGTGCCCGTGCCCGGATAAAACATGCAATGGTTAAAACATACCCTTTTCTTTCCATGAATTTAGCCCTTGAGACCTCTTTCTTATCTTCTCAACCAATCTTGTCCTTTTAAAAAAGTTTTATTTTTTGTGTGTATGAAATAATGCTATACATTTCCCCTTTTTTAACACAAAGTTATAAAACACAACTACCATCCACCTTTTTGTCCTACACTTTTATTTTGGAAGAAAGGATACAACATCTTTTTGGTGGGTAAATAGATGATACAGTTTGATTATACAAAGAAGGTAAGAAAAAGGGAAAGTGGAGGAAACAAAAAACTTTTTCTCTTTCTTGTTATTGTGCGTGTTTTAGACGGAAAAGGACTATGAACTATGTGTATAAACTACTACACAGATAAGAACATGAAGGGTCACAAAAAGAGTAAAAAGAGAAAGAAAAATAAGAGAAAATTTCATGCAACCCAATAAATCATACAGGCTACTTGACACATAAGACTATATATGGCACAACCTATATATATATACACACCTATGTATGCCTATTATTTATTTGATTCATGCAAAGATGTGCGTGCATGTTATTTTAAACTAGAGAATCAAGTGCCCATGTTTTTTGCATATAATGTTTTTGTTGCATAAATACATATTATAATACACTTATAATAATAGTTATTATCCTACTCAAAAAAAAGTAAAACCAGCTTTATATGCACTGCGCTTTCACTTACTTTCTCCAGCTGTATTATGTATAGTGACATTATTTGTCTTCCTATATATGTATATATGTGTGTGTGTTTTATCAAGCATCAAGCATTGCACAAGAGTTTGACGATACCGCGAGCACAAAAAAAATACGAGAAGAAATAAGAAAGACTTGTTAATATTCACCGCACATCACCACCACCACCACAAAAGACAAGACAAGACGAGATATAAAAAAGAGGCTAAAAGGAGGAACAAAGCGGAGTTGAATAAAAAAAATATTACAAAACACGTTGTAGTACGATAGTAGGTAGAATAAATAGTATATGGCTCAACGGGCAGAAAAAAAATATGTTAAGCTTGCTGGTTTGTTGTGCTCTCTAGCTTCTTTTTCTTCTTGACTGTCTTGAAGGAGATGTGTTGAGATCTATATAAAATGAAACACCTACCAATTTTAATGTGTTTTTATAGCTAGTCAAGCTATCATTATAATAATATTTTGTGCAGTGTTAGTATATGTATAGGTATGTAGTGAACATATATACATATCTCCTTCTCATAAAATTCAAACGATGATGATGATGATGATAATGAAGACGAGTCATGAATGAAATACACTGTGTGTGCTCTGATGTTTAAAAGACTACTGACATGATAATAAATGAGCGTTTGTGTACCTGCTGCCAAGCAGATGAAGTGCTTTCACTCTTTCTAATAAAAAGACTTGAAGACAAGACACGCATAATAATATCTTCTTCCTTCTCATTTTTCTTTTATATAAAAAAATATAATAATCCCATTCTAATCAATTTCGCATTCACTTTTTTTGTTATGCATGTGTTTTGGAAATATTCACGTAATATATATATATATATATATATTTAAACATCTATGTGTAAAAAATTCCAAAGTAAAAAAATCGAAAATATTTTTTTTTGTGCAAGTTGATGTTTTATAGTGCCGCCGCCACATAAGCACACCCACCATGCTACGCTTATGCCACAAGCGGTTTAATAAACATCAGCACCAGCAGCATCAGCATCAACACACATCAGTAAAGCTATGCTGCTATATTGATTTTTGTACCTCATTTACTTCCCCATACTACTACACGCACACACATGACTACACTTCAAACAAAAAATTCAATTTAGAGACCAACTTGCCTTCTCTCCCTCACCATCAGCATTTTTCCTTCTTCTTTTTTACTTGAAAAAGAAGAAGAAAAAAGAAATTTGCCATTAACTTGTTTCTTATGCATGATGGGATGCTGATGTTTAGAAACTTGTAACAAAACTTTAAACAGTATATTTTTTGTAATAGGGAAGGGAATGCAAGATTGTATACACTGTGAAGAGAAGTAGTCGTTATTTTACAAAATATTGTGCGTATAATATTACACTTGAGTTGACTGCTGCTGCTGCTGCTGCTGCTGCTGTGTGTACTGTACTGGATTGTCATTTAATAAAAAATTAGGTATAAGAATATATAACGCCTCCGGCAAAAACCACATAAACATATATATACGACGCACATTTCCTGTTATTTTTGTCAAAAGCCCCATGACAAAATCGAGCTGCTCATCCACTATAAGTAAATATCAATATTACTTTTACCAGAGGGAAAAAAGGGAGAATAAATATGTAATAGTTGCTCAAGGCGAAATAATACTAAACTGTGTGTTTAAGATCAGTTTAGTAGTTAAACGACCTGCGACTAGCTCACAATATACATAGGTACAGATATGTATATCTTTACAAGGGCACCAAAATATACTCCTGGCATTAGACTGAATTACATGAAATGATAAGGGCATTATGCGACTTTTATAGAATTCTTACAACTTAAAATTCAAACCAACAGCGACACTTTAAAGCGCCCAAGTCAACCACATAGATAAGCAAACATTTTCTCTCTCCTTTTTGTCGTTTCTTCCTGTGCTGCTGCTGCTACTGATGATAAAATAATGGCAGCCTTGAATGTGTGTGCTTTGGTGTTGATACTACTGATGAGAATACAATTTTTATTGTTGGTTTTGGAAAGTGTTTAAAATGCGAGCTTTTTAATGGCATACCCCCGCAAAATTACAGCCGTAAAATAGCAGCAGTTCAACAGATCCCTCTCGCATACTGGCATTGTCTTGCTGCATGAACATATTCACGTCATCCCCTTTTCTCTACTTCAAAATGCCATCATCATCTCATCTGAATGATAGCAAAGTACACTATACACTGTGAGCTTCATGTGTATGTGAACTATAATAATCTCTTTGGATGTAAATGAGCTTTTTTGAAACTTGTATTTTGCTACAACACCGACCGACCGACAGAGGAGACGAATATATATATACCCATTCCATTTTCCCACCAAATCACCATCACTTTTTTTAAATTGAAATAATGGCCGAGGCAGGCAACTTTTATCATCAACAACATCCCTGCTGCTATGTATTATTTTTTTCCCCTTGTTGTTATTGCATTGTATCTATATTTTTGCCGTATTCTTCTCCCGTAACTATACAATGTTGGGATGCTGAAAGTTTGAAAAAGATTCAAGTATTGTCTGCATTTGGATATTAATGGCTTTGGAAGTCAAATCAAAAACGCCTTTCCATTATTGCATATTACGCACGTAGGAATTGCTCATTCACAGCAGCTCACTAATGTCTTCTCTCTCTCTCTCCACTCTTTTGCAGTGAAAATTATAGAACTTTGTGTTTTTTCGTTTTAGTGGAGAGTATACATACAATAAAGTGGCATGTGGTGTTGCGACTGCGAGTGAGTGAGTGAGTGATGATGACACTGTGTTGGAATACTTGGAATGCGGAGAACTGTCAAAATGAATGCATTAGAGAGGAAATACAACGGCATGCATAATGCATAATATTACATAACATAACCAAGTACGTACATACATATTTTTATGTGTATATTTTGAATTCAATGGGAAAAAATAGAATACCATAATATTATCATAATAATATGTCGCATTAAAATACTATATTATGCAACTTTGTATTGATATCAGACTAAGGACTTCAAAAATATATTGAAACCCCTCGACTTAAAATATAACATTGTAACATTAAACCCAAATGTACGAATGTGTGACACATTAAAAAAGTAATAATACCATTCTATATAAGCTGGAAAGAAGTCTGATGTATCATTGAAAACATCAAGAGCTATCAAAAGCTAGGTTGTCATAGCAACAAATTTCGTAGCAGGTTGACAAGGTAAAAATATATATGTTTGTATGAATTATACCTTAAAATGCAAATGTTGCGTTGTTGGGAATAAAATTCCAGGTTTACTGCTCCAGAAAAACAAACTCGTTTTTATTAAAAAGAGAGATTTGTCTTTTGAATAATAAATGTACCTGTTTGAATATACTAGCATTAAATTTCTGCTGCAAATTGAGGCACACACTGCAAAAAAAATATTGTACAGGATTCGATACAAGCGCAGTAAAGTGAAAACTCTGTATTCTGTTGCAAAAGTATAACTATAATAAAAAAAACTAAGATAATGTGATAATATGCTTCACAACTTTCAAAACAAGCCGCTACTCATTAGAAACCCAACCGCTGTTGACAACCATCACCACACACAAAATTGCTGCTACATGCTTACATGATTACATATATCAAAATGATCACCACCGCACACACACACAAGAAAAGTTGTTTGATTCTTTTTATTTTGTTCCGCCTTTTTGTGGTGGCGGTGTGAAATTATGACGGTGGTGGTAGCAAGCTTTCTAGTTCTGTTTGCTTCTCGTCGTAGCTTGGGTAGCCTCGTTGCTTATTTTACTTTAGGAATTGATGTAAACTATAAAGTATACGTAAATACGTATTATATAATAGGTACTTCTGCATAAAAAATAGTCCATCCATTACAAAACAGATAATAGAAACTGGGGAAATAATGTTAGAAGCTGAATATGCAAAATGTTTTGCTTCTGCTTTCACCGCCCTCATCATCTCCACCCAAGTGAATACGATGCGCATTTTAAAGATAACATAAAATAATGAAAAAAAACATTTTCATTGTTCTTCCTTCATAGGAGCTATATTGTACATATTATTATGGTGGTTCTATATGCTATATGTTTCTTTTAGACATATTCATATGTCAGGTTACCGTCAATTCTTTTCACTCTACCTACACACACAAAGTACACTTAAGGAACGTTCATAAATTATATAATATGCCATCATATCCGGATGACCGTTACCGGTTATATCTTGTAATGAATTCCCTATGGTTAGTTTGGTTACATATGCGCCAAAATGCGGATGGCTGACGTACATAACTTGGGACTATAAAGAGAACTGTGCCATCATATCAGCATCACGCTCAACTCGCATCTCATCATCAAAGTGAACAAAGTTTATACTCTTTTCAATTTGACTATCTATGTACCTCTACCACAAACGTATCAGCATTTCACAATTTCTGCTCCATCAAGTGGGCGCATCGCCTATAATGATGAAACAGAACAGAACAGAGCGTCAGTTGTGTTTCCATTATTTTTGATAAGCTGTCTAGTGACGTATTTTTTTCATAATGTACAAATATTCCTTTGTTTTAGTGGAATGTAAGTTTTATTCGTATCCCTATACAGAAATACATGTACACGCATATAAGATCAAAGGGAAACTGAAACTTATGTGCTTCTCGGTGATGTAAGTAGTGTAGCTCTAATGCATTATGTGATAGTCTAAGTGACAATGATTGGAATAATTGAATGAATTCTCGTTTGTGGTGGTGGTGCTAGATTCTATAACAGCAAAAAACCTTGCATACCACCCCGAATTACTTTCACTACAAAAAATAAAACAGCTCAGCAGAATCAGCATATTATAGTGACTGAACTGCACCACAATTACAATTACAGCAGCTGTACTTGTGGTTTTTTATGCATGATACCCTTCCAAAATGAAAATCTCGTAATGTACAAAAAATTGAAAAAAAATTGTGTAAACTTGTTGGGTTCTCCTGTTTGAATCTTTTTTTATTATGAAAATCCCTTTGGTTATAATACGCATAAATGAGTTTTCCCCAAAAAAAATAAAAATTGAATTTTCACAATTTTCATTGTCCATACATAAATGTGCACAAAATCCTCTAAAAAACAAAGTAGGCATCTCCTTCGCTCGTGTAGATGAACATACATAATTGTAACTTTTTGCATTAATTTAGTTGATCATATGCTCCAATTAGCCTTATATTTTTTACATCCCATCCCACAGATTTCCACATAATATTACATACCAGGAAAAGTTTACAGAACAGCACATCATGGTTGTTTGTTAGTTGTAATATGTACGGTCATACATACATACATACATATAAGTACATATATTGTATACATATATCCTGTATAATATGCTCCTTTTTGTACATACAAAAGTTTACGCGGAATATATACGACAATTTATTTTCTAGGGCCACAGGAAACGCTCCAATATAAAAGCGGTTCCACGAAATAATAAGAACGCTATTTGAAATTATGATTTAATATACAAGCAAACTGCGTATTACCAAGTTTAACATGAAATGTTTGTGTTTTGCCAGGGCAAATAATGATTAAAAACCACCTGTTTTCTATATTATATGCAATGCGTACTATTGCGACTATACATCGTAGTAAACAAAAAACCTGTGGATTCCCCGTATTCGTTTGACATGTTGCATAATAGCCAGCTCAGTTAACAAAAAAGTATTTATTTGAAATTGAAAGAGTGTCTTTTTCCCTTTCCTTTCTCGGATCTCTTCTCTTTTTTTGTGTCATCATGTCTGTGTAGAGAGGTTGGCTTTTGAGTTTTGTTGCATGAATAAATATAATATACATAATATGTAAAACCATTGTACAATAATATATTATGTGTACGTAGTAGTAGCACTATACAAATCCATAGATGTTGTATCTACCCCAAACTTTTTCAAAGGAAATATCCTTGAAATTGAGAACCTTGTTATTGCAAATTGTGAAAGCCGTTGGAATCGGAACTGGTAAAGTAGAAGCCAACAAAAAGGTATCCCGATAATCCTTTTGTAATCTAGTCATATGTTTGTTTTATGGTGTGTACATACTGTGTGTGAGTACACAAAAGGATGCGTGTTTGCTTTATTCTATTCATAGCATTTCCAAAATGAAATCAGATGATGATGATGATGATCAAAATAATCCAAATAAATTGTAAATCCACTTCAAATTTTGGAATTTCACAATTCTATATACATATGTATGACGCGATAGCGATTATGACGGATGATATTTACTATTTGCAATCTAAAAAAAAATTCGAAAAAAGTTTTATATCATTCTTTTCATTTCAAGCAACAGTTTTGTTCAAATTGATTTCGAGAAATTGAAATACTTTGGATGCCATGAATGACAAGATGTAATTTACTTTTATACTCGGGACAAGATGATTGCTTATTTTTCTCTAGAACAAATCTTGAGATTGTTGTGGAGTGGAAAATATAAGAACTTTTTGGTTATTTACTGTTGTAAAATATGTCATGTGTGTGTATATCTTCACAGAATAAATATAACTCTTCACAAAGAGAGGGCCACGCAATGAAAAATTAGACTTTGTTTTTGTTTTACGTACACAAGAAAAAGTTATGGAGTGCGCGATATACAAAGAAGTTTATTCTTGTTACTTGACTTAACGTGGCACTGTCTATGGTAGAAATTCTATTACAAAATGAGAGGAAATCTCCGCCATCGTCATTTATAATAAATGAGACAAACAACGAAACGCGACATAATTCTCTTTCCCTTTTACAAGTTCCAAAGAACAGGACAGACAGTAGACAACTCGTAATGATAATGATATCACTTTTGTTCAAGACAGACAATAGATGGTACGCCACAATAATGAGACGAGAGAAAATAATAATTGTATTCCAAAGAAAATTAAATTACCTTTTGGTTGTGCAATAATAAGACGCTTATGTACCCACATACATACATAAGTTCTACCTTTGTAATTTCTTTATATTTACAATACGCTCGTTCATGTAGACTTATATATTAGGTATATCATCATCATCATTGCGCCACATGTTTACCTTCACTTTTGATGATGAAACAATATATCTTTAGGGCTATATATACTATACTCAAATAATGAAGCAAACCTTTTATCTGTAAATGTTTAAACGATTATAATCTGCTATTGGCTTATACACAAACACACTACGCCACATTTTGAGTATTCCTATATCTTATTTTCGTTTTAACTCGGGGTTTTCCTGGGAATTATTGTTTAGTTATTGTTTTTTAAACGTACACTCACCTAACGATTTTGTTATTTTTACTGTGTATAAAATTCAGCAACAGTTTTCCCGCCGGTGGTTGGTGTGTGAATATGGGTAACTTTTGATGATGAAACAATATATCTTTAGGGCTATATATACTATACTCAAATAATGAAGCAAACCTTTTATCTGTAAATGTTTAAACGATTATAATCTGCTATTGACTTATAAACAAACACACTACGCCACATTCTGAGTATTCCTATATCATACTTTCGTTTTAACTCGGGGTTTTCCTGGGAATTATTGTTTAATTATTGTTTTTTAAACGTACACTCACCTAACGATTTTGTTATTTTTACTGTGTATAAAATTCAGCAACAGTTTTCCCGCCGGTGGTTGGTGTGTGAATATGGGTTTAAAAATATTATTTCTGGCCATTCTGTTCTTTTAGGCCCTACCCTATCATTAATCATTTCGTTATGCCTTTTTAATAACATTAAACTAAACTGCCTTTGTACATTCATACATACATGGAAACCTGCTATTCACTCTGATTGTGAGACAGGTGAACAAGTCTGCAATCAAGCAGAGAGTCGAGAAACGGACATGCAATCAAAAAAAAGGCCAGACGATCGGCACTGACGACTTGCGTAACATATACATACAGCAGGTAATGTAATTTAGTTTCGCTATCAGACTAGCACTAAATAGACAAGAAAGAGAAAACTATACTTGTGTCGTGCGATTTGTTGAAATAATATGCCTTCTTGACTGACTAAACCTTTTCATAATATTCGTAATGTGTCTTCCATTCACCCAATATTTCCTAACGTATATGTGCAGTTCCTGCCTATTACCACTTGCTATTCTTTCGCAATTTTGATGTATGGGGAAAGGTGTAATGAACTTTTGTAGTGTGTGTGTAACATGTACGCATAGTTTTTTCCCTTTCTTCTTACGTGACAGGCAACAATAATGAAAAAAATGAGATAAAAATGTCAGGGCTGTAGACAGGCTCATGGAGTGAATAAACATTATGAATAATAAAAATTGTATGGATGAAGTGATGTCTAATTTGATTTGATTTTGGATACCAGGAATAGTTTGGTAAAACAATGGTGTAACTCATGTGTGTATTCCTGTTGTAGTGGAACAGAGCGTAATAATAATACATATTATTTATGTGCGCAATTTTAATTTGGAAATAAGGCTTGTCAGAATCGGAGATTTTTGCTACTTTTTTTATTATACACATAGTTGGTTTAGTAGAAGCAAGTCGTCGTCATTATGTAATTAGCATGTACATGTACATACGTTAATCAAACTCTTCCTTAGACATCCTGCGTGTAAAAAAGCGATATTGCGACTTTAAACGTTACGTCGTTAATAGGTATGCTCGGGGAATACCCATTAATTTTCGTCATCCAAATATATAGGCCACTTTTGACGCACCAATCTACCACGTCATCTTTTTTATATGTACACATCAGAATAAAAATGGAGAATGAGAATATATGTACATATTCCTTTTTGCATACAAGGTAAGTAGTAAAGTAATGATGATTGATGTACGCAATCACTGCACGCAGACTGGGAACCTTTTTTCCAAAATGGGTGGCACCTGCTGCTGCTTCCAGAGGCACAGCATTATTATTAAACCATGAACTTGACTAAAGCAGGAGGAGCGCTAGGAGTGACCTGGACCTCCACACGCATATATTGGGTTTTGGGTTAACAGAGTACTCAGCAGCAATCAATTCCTCCAGACCAGGGAGAGTCTTCAAGACCATTAATATTGATTAATGACTTGTGTAAGGTAACCTGGCTTATGTATTGGAGGTAGGCATGTTGAAGCTAACAAGTGACAAGGGTCCATAATATTTCAACAGAACATTATGAATTTTTCATACATTATCTACTGAATATTAAATTAAATATGCGCTAAGCACGAGGATGGTCCAATTCCATGAAGTTACAAAGTACGTGCCCCAACAGCGAAGAAAAAATAGTGTGTAAAAATCTAATAAAAATTTCTGTATGATGTGAGGATAAAATATACATGGACATGATTAATGATATGATGGGCAAAACACCTTAGTTTCGTGTATTTTTTTGGAAAAAATATGGTGATTCAACCTGTGTCACGGAAGTAAGTAACTACTAACTTTATGTTCATTATTTTCGTCCACATTAATATTTTACTTATAAGACATAGATGATAGTGTTACGGATGAATGCTTGCAGACGAAAATTTCAAATCGAGCTTTTTGAGAGCGAAAGCATGAGCATGGGATTTTTTTTTAAATAGGCCAAACTTACTTGGACAAACGTTCTCCGCATCTGAGGAATACTCCGACGTGCTCGGCGTCAAAGGAATGGACGAGTTATTATTATTATTTTCGGTACTTCGAATAATGAGCGTACTCGCTCCTGCCGACCCATGATGCATTATCACGTTCGTATTGGGCACAACATGTGGACTGCTGGTTGTGTTGCCGACACTGGTCCCACTATTGTTGGCTGTGCCCAGTTGATGGTACACTGCCTGGTGGTTATGATGCTCCGGGGGTGGTGATAAAGACACAGAGTGTCCATGATGGTGAATAATGGAATGACTCGGAACAAGTTGTGTCCAATGACCGGTAATACTGCTGCTGCTACCGTTTCCGGGTGCTGCTGCCGCTGTGGTGGTGGAAGCGGATCCATCCAGGAGAATCCCAGTGGACCCTCCTGACGGTGGAATCTCAACGAGCCCACCTCCAAAAGTTGTGTAGGTCCTCGTTTGATGAGTATGGTGATGATGATTATTGTTGGTATTGGTACTGGTTGTGCTCGTGATTTGATTAGGATTTATTCGAAGAATGGAAGTATTTGTCATCTCCACTTTCCCGACTTGGTACTGGAGGGATAGGGTACCACCACCACAGCCATTGTTGTTGTTGGCTGTGGTGGCATATATGAGTTGGCTGCCACCGCTGTTGTGATTTGGTGTACTCGGTGGAGTGATTAGTGGAATCCCATTGGGAGTGACAGTGAAAGTAGTGGGAGGTGTGGTAGTGGTGTTTGAGGATGCTGCTCCCGGGACTTGAACGACTACCGGTACTGGTATCGCTTTAGGTCGGGGAGGAAGAGACCGGGAGAGTTCTAGCAAATCCTGAGCAATCTCGGTCTCCTCAGGGGTCCTTATTCGGAAGATTGGGATCCCACCGTCATGGCTTGTAATCTCCGTTTTCACCTCCATTCCGTTGCTGATGCTGTCACGGTGCTGAGATGGAGTAGGCGGTTGACTTGACTCTGCCGTCGCAGAAATGTACATTTGGGAATCGTGATGATGATGGTACCCATCTACAAGGAAGAAAAACAAATCAAAACAAAAAAAATTACACTTCTTTGATCAAATGCCAACACAAGCAAATAGGTAGTTGTTTAGAATTTCCTCAACCAATAAAAACAAATCTCGCAAACATTCGATTTTTCAAATTTTAAATTGACTCGAATACAACAGTTAAATGTTTCTTCAAATCATCAGCAGAGAGATAATATGAGGTTCGAATTCGAAATGTTCGTAAAATAGGGCAACACACTCGTTAAGAACATTCGATTTGTGCACAACACGAACACATGCACCTCACAGTTTGATTACGAAGCTGACTCCCTTACGTTTTTAGCAAGGAATTTATTAATGACGTGAAACCCAGCCATTTCTCTACACAGTCTGCCTGCGTGCATGCTTTGCTCGAAAAGATAAAAATCGATTCGTATGCTTCGACGGTGAT